>JAHZNI010003991.1:0-10912 GCA_027744415.1 Seira ritae | reverse complement strand
CTTCAATTTATAGCTCTTCTCTTTTTTCATCAGGCCGTCGACTAGTAAGTGTCTCGATAATGAATTTCAGGGCTAAAGCTTCTTCTTGAAAGTCTTCGTCGTCTTCAAACGTAACCAATAGGCCTTGTAAAATTCTAGAGTGCGGCGTTATTTCGTCCTTGCAAAATGATATACTAGAACCAATAGCTTCGACAGTAAGAAGCTGGTCATCCTTATCAAATCCTCCTATTGCCTTCACACTGTCTGAAAGAACATCACACCATCCACTATCCTTGAGAGCTTTCTCTAGCACCCGAAATTCGTCACAGGGATCCTCCACATCATCGTAGTGGTCAACATGGTCCGCAATAACTGATTTCACGTCTGGGGAAGGCTCATGCTTTCTCCGGTCCCTTCTTTGTTGAAGGTCAATCAAACAATACTTCCTTTCATTCAGGAAATCCGCAACGAGGGTCAGAGAGCGTTTTCGAGTTTCAAAAGAGAAGGCAACCTTGATGAGAGCGGGGATTCCTCCCTCATGAATGAATTTGGCCTGCGCACCCGGAAAATTTCTCAGCAGGGATGATAAGGCAAACAAAGCTTTGGTACGCACTTGAGGATCAAAGGCTAAAAGATGAACTAGACTGCGAATGGCGCCAGCGTCTTTCGCGATTCGTTGGACCACTCCGTTGTTTTGAGCTGCGACGGCGAATACTGCACAAGCTGCTTTGCGAATTTCCGTGTGGGTGGAATTCAAAGCAGGGATGAGAATATCCTTGACTGCGGACGTTGCTTTGAATAGATCTCGTCCATTCTCGAATTTGTGGGAGAAGTTTTCCAAGTTCTGAAGAATTTCAATTTTCTCTTCCACAGTATCGGAAACTCGATACTGCTCGATCAGAAAAGTGAGTAGCCATTCGTCAGAAGCATGCTTCAACGGATTTTGGAGATCGGCAGATTTATCTTTCCGAATGATTTTGCCTAGTTTGCTGTCAATGTCAATGTTCTCTTCAGTTGAATCTTGTTCTTCAAGATGTGTCTTCGCTATTTTTATGTGCATCTCCTTCTTCGCTTGCGACAACGGTTTACCTTCCCCGGCTTTGTCTCGACTATTATGACTAGATGAATCCTTGTTATCTTTTTCGACGGGATGATCCATCACTTCTGAGAGAGGCATCATTCCTCCTCCTTGCGCTGCAACTGAAGATAACAATACTGCGTGTAGTATGACGATCACCGAGATGATCATCGCAGCAGTTCCTTTCGACCACTTCATTTCGGCAAAATTTTTAATTTTCTATTACAAATAAAAACATTGAAAGCAATCTCATAAACCAAGTGTAACCATTAATTTTCCAATCAATTTTTGATCAGATTATTGGGGAAAAGTATAATTCTTACCTGTACAAAATGAAGCAACGGATCATATTAATAGTTCAATTACAAATCTAAAACTTTACCCCTCAATTACAAGAGGTGTATTTTCATAGTTGAGCCTTAAGAAACATTTTGGTCCTAACGAAATTTTGCTAAAGTAAAAATATAATAATTATTTATTGGTTAAGTTCGAGGAAAACTGGAGCTAACTTTTGTTTTGATTTGAAAAAGTGTTTGAAGTTTTTTTTTCTACTCACTTCATCATGCTGTTCATGTTCCTGGAATGGAGAGGAAAACACACAATATTACAATACAATGTGCTTTTAGCTTCACTTATGCGATCAAATGAGCTGCTCACGAGAGAGTGATCGTCGGTTCAGACAAAACATTCTGGCTTGACTCTGGCTTTAGCATTGCATTGGTTTCACACGTAGAATACCGGTCAAGCGCAGCACTACGCTGCGCGTTTTGGCTTTACACGTCAAATTACACGTAATCCTTTGCCCATCGCTCATCACATTTTTATAAAAACACAAGCAAACCCTGCATGCATCATCGTGAATCAAGAACCAGAGAAGCTTCATGCAAAACTTTATTTAGGTGGATTATTGAGAATGGAGTCATTTCGAGAAAAACCTTGATTACCTAAGTAGTGACTAGTGACATGACATATGCATTCGATAAGTCGATAGCAAAATCAGTATTTCACTATTTACTGATTTTGATTTGGTAGTAGTAGTAATCAAGTAGTAGTAGTGTTCTTATGTTGCATAATGATTTTGAATTCTGTAAACATTTGCTTGCTTTAACCGTCCATTTACCATGCAACGATGCATCATAAACTAGCACTCCTTCTTGATGATCATAAATGAAATATCTGCGTCTAAATAATAAAGATGCTAATGTGAGCGTTTATATTTCCATTAACCCAATCTACTCAGTCCACAGTCCGCATTTGACCGACCGTTTTGTAATTTTTGTGAGTTTTAATTGAAAACTTCAAATAAAAAAACATGGGACTGGATGGAGGAGCGGCCGGACAACCACCCCAGGGTGGCAAAGGGAAGAAAGGCGGCAGGGGCCCAAACCAAGGCAAACGCATTAGAACGGCAAAAGACAAAAAGGATCGAATATGGGGGAAGACACCAAAAAAGCCTTACCTCAGCTCATCCGTAGGTGATCATAATATTCCAGACTATTTACTTCACATGTTCACATATTACGTAAGATTCTATATTACATTGAAGTCGTGTTGGAATTTAGTTAGGGGACATGGCCCGAGTAATGATGCGGTACGCATGCATGGAGAACACCTACTTTTACAATAATGAGCCTCCTCCAGTGGAATTCTATGACTTTTGGCAAAAATTCTCCGTGGATCCTTCTCACTACCCCCAAGATTTCGTTGACACAAAGAAAACTTCCATTCCTAACCTCCGGATGAACACAAGCAGTTTTGATTTCTTTGGACAGTATGCCGCGCCGATACAGTCTACGCATGAAATGGAGGAGGGCGGCGCTCCCGTCGCTCCAAAACCGAAAAAAATCATTACAACCGATGCGCAAAGAATCTCTGATATATGGAAGGATGTTAGGATATCTATGTCCACTGAAAGTTTCATCAGCTCCTCCACAAAGATTTCAGAAGATGGTTCTCAAGTCCCACTGGAAACTGGTTGGGAGGAGGCCTGCAGTGAAGACTATCAGAGTAGCGAGTCTGACTTTGGACTAGACGTTCAGGACAAATGTCGCCATCATCGTCACAAACAACTGTACTACGTCACTGGAGGTGATTCCCAGGCTAATCAGGATGAGAAGCATAGTTCTCTGGAATTTCATACCGCTCAAGGACTCATTGATAAGCAGGCAAATGCGATAGCACAATCAATCTTGGGAATGCAAAAAAGAGACAATCGCATTCTTTACGAGCTCGCTACACGACCACGGGATTTAGACATCATCGATCATTTCGCGGACGACCTTGATGACTCCTTTCTAATTGACGCGATCAGTTATAGCGACCTTGCTGATGAAACATTCGGGCCAGATTTTGATTTCTTCAATGAAGACTTGCTTTACAAGAAGAAAGGGAAAAAGGGTAAGAAGGCAGGAAAGGAAAAGCGTGCGTCTCTGAAAGGAGCTGCTGAAGATGCCGTAGAAGAAATGGAGGATGATGATGAGGACGACAAGGATTCCTCCGAAAGCGAGTGTCCTGATGATATGGATCTGGAGTGTGTGACGAAAGCCAAGAAAGCAGAAGTTGCGAAGCATAAAAGTACGGCTGCAAAACAAATGGACGAAGAAACTTCAGCCGTAGCTGGTGGGGGCTATGCAGCTTGTTTGGAAAGGAGGAGAAAGAGGATAGAGGACACTTTGAAAGCTGCTGTTAGAAAAAGGTCTCCCATGGGGTCCTATCGGCCAGCGAAAGGAGAAGAACCATTGACAAAAGCTTGTGAGAAACTTTTTCGACTTAAGAAACTTGGAGTAGATCTCTTTTGTCCTGGATAATGTTCCGTTTAATCGTTAATTTCAGTGGCGAACAATACCCCTGGCCCAGCGGCATACAATCCGCAAATTAGCGGAGTCAAGCCAAATATTCACACTGCTCTGTTGGCTCCTCGTTGGACTAAAAATATTTGTATGTCTTGCAAAAATATTGTCCGCTTCCTTAAGTTCCTTAAAAATTCTTAAGTTACATAATATATGTACGTATGACTATATCATAGACGAAACGCCGGGTCCAGGACCAGCAGCTTACATTCCGGATCCAAAATGCACTTGCGAAATGCTTACGCTTCATGAGGCTCCAAGATTCAAAGATGATGAAACAGTTGGACCTGGACCAGCCAACGTCAACCTGTCCAACTATGCTGGCACCGCGAAAGACAAACCCAAAGCAATAATTATTGGTCGAAAAAATAAAGGCATGTATGTTAATGGAGCTCGATTTACGAATTGCTATGGGTTGACAAGATTCGGTCCAGCTAATCCTCCGCGAGCTATTATAATGGGGAAGAGGGAACCCAGGAATAAATTCGACCTCGGACCTGGAGAATACGATCCAAAGGATCTCAGCGACACCAGAATAGGAATTTCAATAAAATCTCGCATTCCCCCACCTGGTGATGGAGTCAGTCCAGGTTTCTACAAACTCCCCGATCTAATTGGAACGGGTGAAGGATATTCAATCGGAATCAAGAACTTCATGGAAAGGCAAGATCAAAGTCCTGGTCCAATTTATCAGTTGCCTCCATCAAGGCCACATCCCGTTTCTCTTACTTTCCGCCCATTCGAAATGAGAGGGAAAAGGGATGAACCTAGTCCTATTGAGTGGGGCACTAAGCCCGGGGAAGGGAAAATTAAGGTCCTGCCACAAGCTCCTCGTCCATTTCTTCATGGAACACATGAAACCGGACTTGGAAAATTCAAGACTCCTGGTCCGAATCAATATAAGATTTGCGATAATTGTCCCTTGTGTGCTGAGCCAGGAGCAAGCTTCAAAGGCAGGTATGGAACGAAAATCGAAGAAACTCCTGGTCCTGCACATTATGATCCGAAGCCAGTGTGGAGACGAGCAGCTTATCCAGTATTTCAGCATAAGCACAAGGAAGGGAAGAAGAAAGACGTTCCCGCGGCTATACCTCCAGGTTACGACGACTTGCCAAAGAACAGAATTGTTGGTGGGGTCATCACCCAAAGATGGAGGGAGAAAGAAGAGGAAGATGATTCTCCTGAACTTCTCAACATTTTTGGACTCAACAACAAGGGACCTAAGAAAGCTATTCCAATTTCAATGAAGTCTCGACATTCTCCATTCAAGTATTCTGCTATTGCTGACCCACAGCAATTTGAATTCGACACTGGAAAGGACGGGAAATGTTCTTAGAAACCCTTGCTGCGCAGAGTTAAATCCAATACTTAAATAATGTAAACTATTAAGGAAAATTAAATGACAAAAATAAAATAATAAGCGAACAGAGCATAATATAATAATAATAACTTTATTTTGATCAATCAACACATTGCAACTTTAATCATTCGCCAAGTAAAATGGCCATTGAGTTGACAGGAATTGTTCAAAAAGCAA
Organism: Seira ritae; assembly: GCA_027744415.1. NCBI lineage: Eukaryota > Metazoa > Arthropoda > Collembola > Entomobryomorpha > Entomobryidae > Seira > Seira ritae. The sequence goes on along the minus strand of JAHZNI010003991.1, from coordinate 5,469 downwards.
TTGAATCTTAAACCAGAGCCAGGGACAGCAACCCATTTCATCTTCTTCATATCCAAATTCAAATGGATAATTCTGCTTATACTCCATTATTCGCTCCATCCGTGGGGTCAGTCTGCCCACTTTTAAGACCTTATCAATATCCTTCATTACGTCTAAGACTTGGAGTAAGGGCAAATTCTCGTCCAAATATTCATTAACTTTGATGGCTTCTTCGTTTGGATAGCTAGGCTCTTTCATGTTATCACTGTTTAAAAAGTCTGTGATCATTGAGTCTCTTAAGCTTCTGTAGGGCAGACTCTGAGGATCCTTTCTTTTCCATCTATTTCTAAGATTTATTTTCACATCTGCCGGCCTTTTCTCTTTCCCGTCCTTCGGTGAAGCTGCTGATTTCATATATTCGTCAAAATTCTGTTCTTCCGATGCATCACTGAGGGAATCTAAAATTAAAATAATTTTTTGACATGGTCAATTAAAATGTTTGTTTGGCGCAGATTGCAGATTAATACGAAATCTAAGTACAAACCCACCCCATGAATCACTTTCGAAGTTATTACAGGACGATTGTCTACTAGACGCAGGCGCTTCTGCTGATGGGGGACTAGTATAAGAGAAGTCCTCATTATCAACTTCATTTCCATCGTTATCCACAGAGCTTTTAACGTCAGACTCTTTATCAGACTCGCTGGCAATCTCGGAGAGCTTATCTGGCTCCGCCGCATCAATGCCCTCAGAACTTTGGTCATCGTCTGATCCTATCCCGTTCTCATTTGGCTTTTCACCATAGAGTGATTCATCATCAGTTGATGAGTAATTTTTTCTTAGTTGTTCCTTTTCTTCCTTCAGAAATTGAGCGTATTCCTCATAACTCTTCAACGACTTTATCTTTCTGAATCTAGCATTCGCTGCAGCAAGTCTGTTATCAGCGGCTTTGAAAATTTTCCAATCGGTGGAACTTTGTGTCTCTCTACCGCAATACCTAGACATTATCACAGTGGAAGAAATCTGGTAAAGACATAATATTTTAAGAAGCAAATAGCTAATCACCTGCATAATTCGTGACGCCCGTGAAGCAGTTTGGTATTTGGTGCGGTACAAGAGGATCGAAATGTCCCGAAAGTTGCTTTAGGTTGTTTTAGTAACTTGTTTGATCAATACATACAAGAAGTTTGGAAGTGTCGTCTGAAACAGCTCATCTGAGCGAATCAGCAAGTTGATCTTGATGTATGAGCAAACTTAAAGATCAGTCAGAGACATTATATTTTATTTCCTCATGTAAAAATCAAAGGTATAATCCTAGGAAAGTTCCAAATCAAATCACTTTTAGAATTAAAAATGAAGATTACTGAAGTAAGTGATTCATCCGCCAACGTCCCATCTACCTCACAAAACCGGGAAGAAACTTCCACAAGAAGGCGATCGCTTTTAGAGAAGTTCAACATCCCAGTGGAACATTTGGACTTTGATTTCGTGAAAAACTGTAATGACGCCAGAACCATTGAACGCATCCTTCGAGTCTTACGTTCGGGAGAGGAGGGTTGCTTTCCTGACTTAGAGCGATATGTTATGCAACGGCTTGAAGCGCTTAATCCCGCAAGTCGCCTGTTGAGGATCGAGACTCCTGCACTTCGTACAAATGAACTGGGCGACGCTGAAAAAGAAGCGTTGGCGCATGGATTACAAGAGTGGTTATCAAGTGTGTCTGAGTCGTCTTCTGAATCTCATGAAAAGAAGCTGGACATTTTCGATGATCAAAGCGAATCGACAGACTACGGCAATCTTGAAAGCTGTCCAGTTAGGGGGACATCTGCCCAAGGCGTTAAGGATGTAAGTCGCAACAAATTCACCAGTAGCGAGCTGACTCCAAACCAAAGAATCAAGTCTTGGGAATATGACAAGTGGGATAAGTTTGATGCGGATGCTGAACTCACAAAGTTGGATATTACCGACATGCAAGTGCAAGAGTGGGAAAAAACAGAGAAGGCAAAAGTCATTGAAGAGCACAAGCGAATTCAAAAGCTTATGAAGGAAGGGGCAACGGAGGACATTAAGCCAAAGAAGAAAGTTTATTCAGATGTGTCTGACAGGAAGGCAAGGGGCATTCAGGATGCTCGAAATGACGGGGTTGATCAGGAGGAAGAAGGTACTGCTATTAACACTTCGAGATATTTTAAAGGGTCCCTGGTATCTACAGGTGAACGAAAAACGAAAATTGTCATTGATGACCTACACTTGCCAGTATAAACATATTATTTTCAGTTTAAATATTTTATTTGAAATTATTTTTTTAATAACGGAAAATGCATTTGGATAAATTATTTGGATTAATGCTGTCTTATTCAGTTGAACAAATCTATATTGAAATTCAAATATTCATTATTCATTTTTAATTCCAAGTTTATCACGAACTAAACCTGCATATATATTCATCAGTACGGAATGATTTAATGGTTTGTGAACTTAACACAGGTCTAAGACGTGAAGAAGATGTGATAGGGGAAAATATTAGTGCAAAAGAGATGATATATTCATATTTCATATCGTTCATATTCATTCATCCGTGTCTGTTTTTTTAAAATGAAGTTAATAATAATAATAACAATACTAAGCATAACCGTGTTTCGAATATTCTATTCTATGTGGGTTACATGCATGAATCCATTGTTCAATAATTTACGTTGAATAAAAGATATTCTCGCTCGTCTGCTAAGTCTATGATTTCATCCAGCACAGTCATATCATCGTCTATTTCCAATTTCAACATGGTTTCTTCCATTATGAATACTTCATGATGCATCTGAATTTTGAATGACCAGCAACCATTGCACGTATAATCACGCGAATTATAAGGAACCTAAACAAGCGATCCGCCATCAACTCCATAATGTTTGAGAACGCGATTTTCGTTCTTATGGACTTTCATTTCTAAATCTAAAAACGTGCGTTGTAAGTAAGCATACAGCATTTTTGCGGTGCCTTTTAGCTGTCTTTAAAAATAAAATACATTATGCTGCATCATACAGAGATATTTTAACAAAAAAGAGGCTCTAAGCTAATCATCATAAAAGGTAATTAACATCGAATGATAAAGTGAAGATTTAAAAAAACACGATTGAATCTTTACATTATTGCACGTGGAATTAATCACAAATGAACTCAGTCATTGGGTAGAGTAACTCTATCTATTTCTCTTTTGCCAGGAAATCTATTCTTAACCTACTCAATAATAAATTCATGAAAACCAAAGCACACGTGTCCTTAAAAGTTGCGAACCCGCAAACCCGTTTAGGAACTGCATCATAAAAATTCACTCTCCGGTCACGGAAGAAGGATAAAGTTTAGTAAGTTTCTCCTCCTGAACAAGGATGTAACGCACGATACTCAAGGTAAAGAAGGCCAGTGTTATGCCAGTGGTAGAGTGCCGCAACGATGAGTATATGCCAGAGCTGATGAGAGGATCCAACATAGTTAACCAATCCTGGTTTCCATCTTTCCGGGAGTTTGGAGACATAAAAGAAAAATGCAGCAGCCGAAATGGCATACATCCAAAATATCCGCGGTAGAAGCAGCTACACAAGACAAAGAGTTAGAGTAAAACCCATAAATTTTCGTTTAATGGAAAGGATGAATGCTGGAAATGTCACTCCTCGTTTTCATCCATTTTTATAAGTAGACCAAAATAAAACATTGCTTACATCGACTGCAGCTTTCTCCCCATGTATCATTGCCCAGTGGATAGTGGGTATTATCCCATACACAGCCTGAAATTAAATTTTTGGTTGAGCTAAGGTGAAACATGAAAAAATCATGAACGATGTATACGAATTCATTTGAAGTAGTATTATTACCCATCCTCCAAAAAGTATTAGTCTTGAGGAGAAACCATCCGACTTTCGAAGAAATGTGCATGTCAGGCAGCATACGAAGATAGCCGCCACCGTGCTCAAATAAAAGTTCAGCCATGACTGGAAGAGAAAAACAAGAAATAATTAATGAACTTTTACTGCTCCGAGTAGCTCTGGAACTATGACATGTTCGTAAGTTTCGGCGAACGTCAAAGTTTGTAAAATGGGAAATAGGAGGATAATTTCTCCTCATTCTCTGAATAAGTTATAAAAAGAAATGTAAAAGGCCTGGAGTTTTTTCTCACAGGAACGCAGGAGAAGGCGTAATAGATTCCTGAAATGTAGATGGCTAAAAGGCTGAGAGAAACGCCGAGTAAATCCATCGTGAGCCACTGACGGTAAGAGCGCTCCGAGCAGCAGCAAAATACATGGTAAGCTGCCGAGAGGATCATGCAAGCCTAAAATGTAATGAAAATAGACACACAAACGGTTTTAGAACAAAATTTCCATTTAGCCAATTGAGGCTTCAGGGGTTGCTCACTACTTTTCTCGTAGGTAGTTTACTTTACGAAGAGAGTTAATGATTTTTATATTGATCAACTTCAAAATGTATATACATACCTGGAAGCATACGAGAAGCAAGGAAAAAATTGCTTGATCCCAGGGCTGAGTTTTTGGCAAGTTTGTTAGGCCCATCATATCATATACTGACAAGCAAATTTTTAGAAGAAGTGTTGCAGATTCAAGGAGTTCGTATTTAAGGGAACTTATATTAGGTTCAGTATGTTTAGTTTACGGTGACTGATATCGTAATAAATCCTACCTTCCCTGGAATGAAAAAGTAATTCGTGGAAGAGTATCCTATCCTATCCTAATGCCAGGATTGTGCAGACATGAAAACCATGCACTCCTCAAAATTACTTTTCCAAACTTTCATGAGCAAATAAATTAAATGAGCTACTCTTCAGTCTCAGAAAATGTTTGCTCGCTTTCACACGCGCCTTAATATGTAGTGTAAGGACAATGAAAGGAAAAGCATTCGCGTTAGTGAAGAGTTCATGGGAAAATATCGACTGCAGTTGATGTTCTATGTTTATATACTTAAAATTGAAGAAAAGATTCTGAGAATGCCGATTTATTGCTTCAATTGCAAGCAATGTCCCAGTTAGATATTCGCAGGTGAAGCAAACGGAGCAAACCCCATCTTGGATCGAGGCATTATTAAATGTACAAAGAAGTCTATAAGTTGGAATGTTGGAAACCCTTTAAAATAGCTTGTTGCAATAACATTTAAAAGAATCGGATAATGTAGGTTAAAAAAACTACCAACGTAAAATTTCCATTTATAAACGCATTTTTTAAAAATCAAAGCGCTTCTTTAAAATCACATTTTGCAATGCATGATTTTAATCAATTTCCAAAATCTTCGAAATTTCTATTCTGCACAAATACAGAGCTCAGCCAATTTTCCTGTTGTAGTCTATTTCCTTCGCTTAGGTACATCAATCAATGGGGATTTTTAAAACCAATGTTATCATTTTTGACTACTTTGATTTGAATGCATAATTTTTCTGCTATTACGCCATAATTCCAGTATCCATATACCCACTATAACAACAACTTTTCC
>JAHZNI010003989.1:0-14932 GCA_027744415.1 Seira ritae | reverse complement strand
TTCAGTCTAGTCTCTTCAGTTGCGTTGGTGAATGAACAGGAAGAGGAAATTCACAAAACAGGACAAAAAATATCAAACTCTTGCGCACAAAAATTCGAAAAATTGCATAGAAGCACCATACACGCACTCAAAAACATACGCTTCAAATCAAAATTTGATACTCACGCTTTTATGACTCATTGTCAAAAAACCTAAAAAAGCATTTTGATTGAGTGATGCGATGAGGACGAGTTGGAATTGCTATTACACATTATTATTGCATTCATTTCATCTATCCAAACGGATAAAGGGAAAAATCAAAAGTAGCTGAGCTACCTATCATCATTTCATGATGCCAGCATGGCTAGCAATAGCAACATGAAATATGTGGATGTAATAAAATCCATGAATTGCGAATTTTCAAAATAGCTATGTAATCAAAGTGGAAGTTGTAGATTTTTTCGAGTTGTAGTGCTTCACTTGACTTCATATGACACAATTGTCAAAGTACTCGATTCACAGGTCCTTTCATTCGAGTAATACATACTATGAATTAAAATACAATATTGCTCATATCATGTCGTTCTGTAATGCAACGCAGAAAAAAATCCATGAAAGACACATGTCATTTCAGTCAATTTGCAAATGAGGATGTTCTCATTGTCAACGGTAGGATTGAATGCGCTTAATGAATCCGCATCCTCATTATATTTCATTTTGGTTTGAAAATGGGAATTGCATCCTTCTAGAAGCAATTTTAATTTAGATGGTGATGGGTGGGTGGTAAATATTGGTATTAGCCAACTTGTTTGTCAATAGTCTCTGCCTTGACTTCGTTTAAAAATGAAGATTGTTTTTAGGGATTCGCGAGCTACAAAAATATTCAAGTTGACTGGCAACAAACCACAGTTGTTTGCCGAAGATTTACGGAGATAGATTTAGAAGTGCAGTAGTCATATATGGCGATGTTTACGAAGGGACGGGACAACTTTCGAAAAATATGTAGTTTGTGACGAAAATCAAAGCATCAGTTTTGGGTGGATCAGCCAGTGCAAACCTGATCCCTGATGAGGACAATGGACAAAAATAAAAATATATTTTAAAGAATATTTCCCAATAATTGTCAGCGGTAAATGGAGCGTAAAAAGTAAAATATACTGGTCCTATTGAAACAAAATTTTATTTAAATGGCCATGATTAATGATTTGGTTCTTCTCAGCTGCTCAACATTACTTGACTACTGAAAATAGGCTTTCCCGTAGATGATGATAAGTAAGCAACATACTAAGCTCGGATTCATTTGAGATAAAAATCTAATCATAATTGAATCCATTTGTGAAAACAAATAAGTACAGCGCTGTAACTACATTTCCTTAAGTCCGAACTATAGTCTCCGCCTGTTTGAGCAAAAAGACCGAGAAAAGTACCTGAACAATTTTTTATCCCATCCTTTTTGTTGGTTTTTAATACTGACCATCGCATCCCTTTCTCTGTCTTTGTCCTCATATATCATTTGCTCAAGTCATGTTTTTCGTGCTATTACTATGCTAATATGATGCTCTTTACAACACTACCACACCACCTTTCTATTTTTCGCACCTATCGTGTGGGCCGCTAAAAATGAGAAACCCGACAAAAAAGTACAAAGGGAAAGATTATTTAAAGCACGGCATGATTATGATTTTTTTTCAGAGCGACTAACGGCACTTTCCTTCATTACATGATCTGCAATAACATGTTTCTATCCTACGCGGAGAGATTCGCACTAATGAAATCAGATCTCCATTTGATGAGGAAAAATGTGGATTATTTTCTACTAAAGTGTGACTACAGTAATCTTAATCAACTCGTAGAATCGGTAGATAGTAAATGCCAGAAAATTATTAAGATGCGATAAGATAAGCTTTCCGGCTTTGTTAATTCAGCGAAGGTCAACTTAGGTAAGCCTAGCCTTAACTTTTGCATGCTTAAAACGGAGATATAGATGGTGTGACAATTCAAAAGAACATCTTTCCTTTAACGGAACTTGATGAACCTTAAAAACTGCATTAGTTTTTTGCCTTGCAACTTGCAGTGCCAAAGAATTTTTTGTCACGATGGTAACATGATAATAATGTGCCACGGCCATGCTTCATCTTCCCAATTTTCTCTCGTCTTTTTTTGTCACACAGAAGGATTTAATGAAGGCTCGTATAGGTACCCGAAACTATCATTCTTCCTTCTCCACCCACTTTTTACCTCAAAAGTTCAAATGCAGACCCTTTATGGGTAATTGTGCTAGTACGCACATGACATGAGTTTTAATAGGTATGTATTCAAATTAAGTATTTTGGTGTGTCTAATTTTCTAGAAACGAAATAATAGTTCCCCGCAATAAAAACATTTTCTACTTCTACCTGTCTTGTCCCTACCTACAATTCCCTTAATGCGCGTGACGCGATAAAAATAATGGGAAACAAATTTTGGGCTTGCTCGCTTGCTACAGATTGATGACAATGACAATCTCTTCGGCAGGAGAGAATCCTCTCTCCTGCTCCTACAAAATTAATCTCTCCGCTTCAGGCTGACTAATGCGAATTCATGACCATTTTGTCTCGTTTTTTTGGTCGTGATTGTGATCTAAACTGTACCGGTGACTGACACGATGACTGCCACACAAAAAGTTTGATAATGACGACTACTGCATTTTAAAGAAACAACGGTCTATCGGTCAAGAGGAACGGTACAAATATATACGATGCAATGAATGACACCGATTTCCTACTGGCTCCGAGGCACACAAAAACAGATTGTGACCTTATCAATCATCACCGCTCTTTTGGTGGGATTTCTAGAATCACGAAAATCATTTATCACATGTTTTTTAAATGGCCGTGCCATCATTAGTACCTTAGAGCATAGAAGACGAAGATGGTGCGGTGTTTTATTGTGGCACGACTAAATCCAAAATGCCCGAAACACAATTGCATGAGTCTAGAATTTTCACCGCATATATGTACCTATGTACGCTCTCAGAGAAAGGGTAAAACCTTAAAAATGATTTTACAGGTGTTTTTTTCTAATTCTTAAGACCTGCTGCCCACACGCATAATTGTATGTAGATAATGGATACCTATATAAACACAAAATGGGGAAAATAATCTGCCTCCATTTCATTCTAAGATCTTAGTGTAGTGCTTTTGGTTAACCTGGTCTTCATTCGTCTTCACCTATCTATTGTTTCGGGATTAAACCAAAAATGTTTTTAAAAAATTCTAATTCGCATAGTCTCCGCATTCCTTTCGCCTTTTTGAAGTTTTTCTTTAATTTATTTTTTGGTGAAATTAATTTAACGGGAATCTGTTTTTGTTTTTCTAAGGAAGGAAAATGGGATGGATAGGTTTGCCTACTTGGATAAGCAAATCAAATCCTTTCAAGAGAAAAAATGGGAACGCATGCGGAATTTGCCTATTTCTAAAAATTGGTTTTTTCTCTTCTTCTCACTTGTAGTATCTTATTACATCGTCTCGTTCAAATTCATATGTAGTACATCTTTTCAGGATTAATCTTAATACATCTTAATGTGTAATAGCAATTCACACTGTGATTCAAGCGTGTACAATACCAGAATAACGACTTACGACTGACTCTCTTCGCACAAAAAAAATGTTTGAGATGTTCGTGAGCGAATCGTAATTCGTAATATTACTCAACTCGAAAAACTTACAACAGATCCTGTAACCATAAGTATGTCTCTCTTCAAGCCAAAGCCATAAGCAATTGGCAAATACGAAAGAACAAGACTTTTTTCTAAAACTTTATGAAAAAATGGTAAAAAACGTGGGAGTTGAGTTGAATAGAGTGAATACAAAAATACTGAATAAACACTGCACAGTGTATTATTTGAAGAGAAAGAGCATTGCAAGAGGTTTCCCAGAGAAGTTTCTATTCTGCAGTGTGCAAAAAATATAATGAGGAAAAAATCCTCTTTTACGACAATGGTGACGACGACTCACTGTCGACTCTTTTTTACTGTCATCAATACCAAATTCGAGATTTCCCTTTTTCGTCCGAGGTAAAAATGCCGATTATTTTATGTCGTTTCTTTCGCTAAAGAGAAGGTGACAGAGAATAAAGAATTGATATTTATTGAATTAAATAAAAAACCCAAACACTTTTTATCGAGAGTTCACTTTCACAGAGTTTTTTTTAAACTACCGAGAATTCTTCTCAGACTTTTTCATGAAGTAATAATAATAGTTTATTTGTCGCCAGTCGAGCTTGCGATGCACTTATGATTTATTCCATTCACCAAACCGTGTCGTGATACGATAGTCCACTAACGACTCCTCTGCAATTCCAGTTATTTTATCGTTGGCGTCTGTTGCCAAACTTTGTCCAAATTTGTGGAAAATTTAGGTTGCGTGCAAGAGCATCCTGTATCACCAAAATTTGATAGTCTCGTCCTTTGTCTAATCCAAAATACCAGCTTCACTTTGACTCTGACCACTACCATCCCAAAATGACAAATATTTTTTTCAGCGTGGTTAAATATTTATTAGATGGTGAATCTCAGCTATTCAGAGTACAATCACGAAATGCAATATGAGCTTGCATTGCGCATTAGCGTTTCATCTTCATCGCTGACACATAAAAATGAGCTCGAAAAAGCTAAAAATGTACATACATATATTTTCATGGGCCAACAACACCCAAAACAAAACCCAAATTTGAGCTATTGCTAATCATTTCACGGCGGATGAATTATTGCGATTACTTATTTATTTTTATTCATATCATCATGCACCATTATACTTACATATTTATAATCGTTATCACTTTTATCAAAGAAACAAAATGCACAGTGTAATCCCTCAAATTCCTTACAAGGTAAAATTAAGGTTGAGTTTTGTATAGATGTACATTACAGTCAGGTATTATTAACTTTGAATCCTGAAAAGGTTCATATTTTTCCCATTGAAAAGTGAAGAAACGAAAGAAAATGAAACGAGAGGAGAAAAAAACGGCTACTCGCACTAACTCGCTTCCCACATTATTCACGTCATGAAATCTCGACAGCTACTGACTACCTTTTCCACTAAAAAATTGAATTTTTGCGAGCGCAAAGTAGACTAGTGATATTGCGAATGTTGTGAGCAGTGAGTTCTAAAAGTACACAGGTAGGTATCTCCATTCATCATTTCTGCAACAATATCTGTATATCATTATTTGCCCACAACGCAACACCACCACTCACTACTACCAACCAACCATTAGAACTACCACATGCGTAATCTACGTCTCTCTGTACACATGATGATATGATGATGTAGATAGAGATAATGCAATGTAACAATAAAAAATCAGGCAAAAATATAACGTTGCACGATTTACCTGTCGATGTCAGTCACTCGAAAAAAGAGCTCCTTTCAATTCAACTCAATTCAAAACAAGAAATTTACATTTGGAAAAAAATACATCAAATGAAAGCAAATGCAACAGGAGGGCAATGTAATGGCCAAATCTCTCTTTTTCGAAAAATATACACAATATAATATCAAATCCCATGCAAATAAATGTAAAATAGCAGCCAAGATATTCCTACGAGCTGGGTTAGTGCAAGAGCTTGATGTTCGAATGCACAGGTGGGTCGGTAAAAACACGATTGTGTCTTGGCCATTGTTCATCATTGTTGTACGTACGTACTTTACATGTTGCAGTAACACTTTTCAAAAACGAAGAAAAGACATGAGAAGAAAAAAGTCAAGTTTTTTAGTCGAGTTGCATTGCATTACATCTCTCCCTTCAGTTTGAATGAATTGAGATGAGCTTAGCAAAGCAAATAATAGTAATGGGATCCTGTTCTCATGCGTTGGTTTCGTCTTGCATTGCATACCTGATACCTGTCCTTATTTAAGGCACTTTTTATGCTTGGGTGAGATGAAATTTGAGGTGAGAGCTTTGCTTGTAAATGCAATACTACATATACTCAAGGGAATCAAATCAAGTCCTTCAGCAAAATCCACGTACTTCGTGCTATTAATAACATCAGAATCTTATGTACATTTCGATTTTGTTGGCTTTATTATAATTTTTGAATTAAAAAAGAACGTAACGTAATGCAGCTCCCTACTCTACATAGCCATAAAAAACTAAATATTGAGCAATTTCGTAGTTTACAATGCAAAATAAAGTCACAATCACAGGCCTCGAATGTAAAAAATATAAAAGGAAGTTAGGAGTCAAATATCATCTTTCTATTAGGTACATTGTATGTAACTCCGATATGTGAGTTGTGATATGATATGCATGCAATTGTGGAGCCGTCGCACAGCCACAAACAAAAATATATTACATTGTTTGTTTGTATTTACATCGTATCATATCATTTCATGATATGTACTTGATACTTTGATACGAGACAATCCCGAGAGCGTCTTAAAAGTATGCGTTGTCATATTCCTTGTTTTTTACTCATCTAAGGATTCTAAAGCACGACAACGAATTATCTGAAGCCACAGTAGTATTCTTTTCCTAGCCATCATAAACACATTATTTGCCATTTGCATTCGGTCTTGGTCTTACTGACTCGCATTTTAGTTCTACCTTTGGGATCTCTAGGTGCTTGGATGTAATGTAGCTCAGCTCAGGTGCTTTTTCTAGGCTCGAACTCGACTGCAACAGAGGTTTGTTAGTAGATCTAGCTTTCCTGAACGAATATCATGTCATGTCATATCAATTGTATACGTACTACAATCTTCATATTCCATCTCTGATTTTTGTCCTCCTGCTTCTATTGTGAACGTTACTAAAGTACTAAAGTTGCTGAAGTTACTAAATACAAAAGGTGTATACTACACATCATTTCAAATCACAAATTATTGTGTGTGTGGCGTGGCATGGAGTGAGTTTAACCACGATAGAGGTAAACGCACTTTTGTAAATACACATTGAACAATGTTTCTCTGGTCGTTGATAATGAAATGAAACGGCACTTCTCAGCCTCTAGGCTGCTACTGAACTTTGACGATGACGATCGGTCCATGCTTGCAAGCGCATGCGTAGTGATTATATATGATTAAATAGTATAGTATTGCGTTGCGTAGTAAGTACGTATAGGTAATGATGTGATGTGAGCCCAGAGCTAATTTTGTATTGAAGTGAGTTTAACTGAACGTGAGTATCATACTTGTTTTTGGCTTTGGTTTTTTGATAATGATGTTGAAAGAGAAGACACTGTCTTTAACCTATTTATTAGGACTATTATGATGATAGGTACACGTAGCCAACTGCGAAAGGTAAATACGCATAAGTAATCGAGTGCGGTGTGTTTGCAGTTTGGTATTTGACTTGACGTTTGTTTTTGTATTTCGAACAGTGGAACGGGTTCATTTTCCCTGCATGAAAATAGCAAACATTGCATGAAAAGCCGAAACTGCTAGTTCATACCTAGATAGTTTTCCTTTCCTCACTCTCAAGTGCAGTAAAGAGGCGAAGGCGACTGAGAAGTGGGATTAATGAAGGATAATGAAGGTGCCTATTATCATGCGTAGTACATATTTTTTGCAAGGGCCAATTTCAAATAAAAATTGCTCGACTCGACTCGACCAACTCTCTATTCACTATTATGAATATATGTAGATAGGAGCAAATATGTATCATCATATCATAAGAGGAGGCTTTCCCCAGACGAGATGAGGACGGGTCTTATTAGCTCTGCTCATTATTTTAATTTCTTTAACGTGAAAATAGGGCCAAGTGGGTCATAAAAGCTACCACCACGCAAGTACATATTATTTATTTTTCAAAAGTTGAAATGATTTCGAATCTCAACTCTCAAACAAAATATTAGCCAAACCACGCATCAATAATGAGAATATCCACCGGGTCCGTAGAGTGCAGTCCATCATCATTATCAGTTTTCGAGAAAATTGGACTGACTGATTGGCTCTCATCAACTTTCCTCAGGCTGTCGATAAATGGCTTAAATGTACATACCTATGAAAAATATATGCACATATATTGTGCTCCAAGAAGTGAGTGATGTGATATGCACGCAACTTGGCAGACATTTACATCGTCGATCTGGATTTAATTACGCATGCAAAGTCACATGCATGCGGAATAAATTAGTTTGTGGGGCCAGAGAAAATTGATTTCAATTTTCGATATCTTAAACTTTTCATTTGTTGCAATCAAGACAATTTGAAATCTTCATAAATCTGCCACCATCAGCCATTATAACACACTCATGAGGGCTTCAACTTGACAGTGAAAATGGTGGAATGTAACCTTCAATGAAATTGATGAAACTTCTTTTTCTTTTTGGATGATGATGGCTGATCACGTCAATAGACTGGTAATTCTTTAGCGGAAATGGAGATTCCTTCCCAGACTCTTTCTCGACGCCAGCATGAATTCTTAACTTCTCTGGTATGGATGAAGGCTTGAATGCGTTTTGATAAAAGAGCACCCGCCCGCTTTATAAAAGAGCTGAAGAATTTCTGCGGGCAAATGCCAACTGAGCTTTAGCATTAATTTTCACTGTGCATGTTTTTTTCATACTTTAAGTCATAGTCATGTTCCTCTTGTATTCTTGCACTACACCGTGTAAACAAACTCCACGTGTATGAATATGTTTAAGTCCGATACACAATGAATTTATTACAGAAGGCGGTACATTTGGTACATAAGTAAACCTATTTTATTGCTTTATTGCATCAGGAATCCCGGAACTAGAGGGAAGGTTAGACTCGACTTTCTGGCTCGGGCTTGAGGCAAGGCTGAGCCACTAGACCTGAACTGAACAAACGATTTAGATTTTTTTCCGTAATTCTAAGATTGAAAGTTGCCTTTTGACTTCAAGGCAAGGATCACGGTAGCGAAGAAGCCCTTTAAAATGTAAAAATGTGGATAACATTAGACTATGATGAATGATGATCAATGTTGGTAATGCACAGGTACATATTTTGCTCACGTTTCAGTTTTCACGTGCTTGTAAAGCCCACATGAGTTGGGCTAATCGTTCTTCGGCCTCATTTTAGCTTTTAAATGTAGAATATTGAAATTGAAAAGTAATTATGTTTTTCGCATGAATAAATTTGAGACGAAGACAGGATTAATTATAAAGAATATTTTGCAGATGCTTGATTTTGATATAATTTTACAGCTAATGGGATCTGCTGACGATTCTGACTCTGACGTGAGGAAAGCGAACCTAAATTACTCCACTCAAGTAGGCCAGAAGAAGTAAGCGACAGATGGGAAGCAGAGAGACATGAAAAAATATTTGTATTCTTAGAATTGGAATTAGCTTTTGCGCTTACAACAAGCCCTGAGGTAATGTTAAATTGAATTACATAAATATATGACAGCTTGTGAGTACGAATGTAAGAGAAAGCGATAATTGATATTGATAATTTTTTTATCTCACCTGACTTTCCAACTGCAGATCTGTGGAAGGAGCCCTTCTTGCAAACCCCATATTGCTGTAATTCGGTCCATCCACCTCATCTCCATCCTCCCCATGCTCTTCTGCTTCAAGAAAGTCTGCAGGAGTGGAAGTCATTGACCTGACGCTTCTCCCTTGTGACCTCGATCTGTCTCTTGCACCATTGCCACCGCCCACTGCACTGCTTCCACTGATAGAAGCAATGTCAGTATGACTTCCCCTATGCTTTCCCAGCTCAGCTCCGAAGTGCTCTACTGGCGTCTTCACTCTCCGCTGATACCACGAGCCCACCTTCCTCCTCGCCCTCTCTACATGACTCGAGACGACACTCTTGGATTTCTGGAGACTGGTCTTGGCCTTATTTAAACCAAAGCCAATTTTCACTTTCCCAATAATTGAGCCTGGTTCATTCCCATCACCATTCCCCAAATCTGAGCAATTATTGGAAGTTACCGACATCACCTTTCCATCCCGAATCGTGGATAGCGAGCTAGGCCGATCGTTACCCGCAGCCTTGAAATCCGCAACCATCCTCTGATTTATGATGGAGGCCTTCTGATAGCTCATGTTTTCGAATCTACTCCTCCTCCTCTCTTTAATTTGATTCGCTCTCCTCGGTGGCAAGTTAATGATGGCGTGAACAACTGGAACGGACACATCACTGCAGGGCTCATTCAACTCCATGATTCTGGCCGAGAAGCCATTCACACTTCCCAGTCCCTCCACTAAACTGCTGAAGGGAAGGTTCCTATCTGTGGGATCACAACTTGAACTCATGTTACTCTTTTTTGTGGACACTGCAAATTTTCCTTGTTTCACCACAATATTCTGGTAAGAGTGTGCACCCTCCTCGTTCCCGTCATCACCAGTTAGGTCTTCGTCCTCCTCCGTTAAATCCTCCACACCCTTGCCTACCGTCAGCGGTCTAATAGGCAGTTTGGCTGGCTCAACCTTCTTTTCCACTTTGATTCCCAACTCATCATCCTGTTCCCTTTCTATCATCAGCCCATGGGATACAACCATATTCTGGTATAGCTCTGAAGTAGAGCTCTGCTCCTCAACTCCTGGCTCATTTCCATCTTTTCCTGGATCCTCGTCGTCATCACCATTGTAGTTGAGTGAAACTGAGACCGACTGCTGCTGTTGTGGTTTCTTATCTTGCGTGCTGCTGCCATCCTCTTCTACGTGACCATTCTTCTTACATTCCTCGCTCGAGTTCGATGCACACGATGCGTCCGTCGAGGAAGGATAGGAAGGAACTGGTGGAGGAGGTGGTGGCGGTCGGGGAGACGCTGCGGAGAGAGTAGA
This sequence comes from Seira ritae, assembly GCA_027744415.1. Lineage (NCBI taxonomy): Eukaryota > Metazoa > Arthropoda > Collembola > Entomobryomorpha > Entomobryidae > Seira > Seira ritae. The sequence continues at coordinate 4,215 of JAHZNI010003989.1, read as the reverse complement.
GTTTTGTGACGGGCATTGAACCACTTTCGCTGCTAGCTTCACACAAACAATCTGGTCTTTCAGTTGAGAGTCGACACAGGTGGCGGAGGCTGTGGTTGTTGTGGAGCATCCAACCTGGGTTCTACGGGTTGGAGGGGGAGATTTATGCATGGCAGAGTTTTTATTGGAATTCTGATGGACCATTCCACTACAACTGCTACTCGTGCTGCAGTCTGTTCCATCGTCATCATCCATTTCCCACGAGCAACCTGTTATGCATGTCTCGTCATTTTCACCACCGACACCCAAATTATTGTTTGCGCAGGGCGATTTGCTATTTCCGGTACGGAATGGGAGGTAATCGTCGATTATTAAGGGGATCATGTTGTCATCGATGGACTCGTTGTTTGTCTCATCTTCCTCCAGGTTTCCTGTGTCGGTGTTGTCAATGTCCCCTATGTAAATCTCTACACTTTTCATTTGATACTCACTGCTCGCGCTTGGCGCACTAGTGGGACCGTGCCCGTAGTAGTCTGCCAGTGTGAGAAAGCCCTTTGGCTCATTTCCCTCTTCATCGTCATCATCATCATCCTCGTTTATGCCCTTTCGGAACGCGGCTGGAGCACTTGAATTTAGGCTTTTGCATTTTCCAACTCCGTTGTTGACGAAAACGTTTTCATAAATGCATGGGCCCAGTTCTTCCATGGATGCCGATTTCATTTGCGCTTTCACTTTGTTAGATTTTCTTTCGTCTTCATTTTCCTTACAACTTTTCGTGGAATTCTCGTTATCGGCAGGACCGACACTGTTTCTCGCCTTTTTGGTGAGAGCATATACCCTTGGGGGCTTGACAGGAATCGGAGGGGCAGGTCCTTTGTTTGAGCTTGACTTTGCACTTGAAACACTTGCTTCACTCACACTTTCTGATTTAGTCTCTCTGCTTTCCCTGCCTCCTGCCTTGTTGTTTCCAACGGCAGAGATGGATTCGGATTGTGACTGTGATTCACTCATTTTAGCTTGTGTAAATGAACACTTTTCACAAATGAACTGTTCGGAATGTTTTTTTTTCAGAAGATTTAACTCATCATCATTTTTCAAGACAACTGTAACAGTTCATAGTTCGCTAAAAGTCCCGTATAAAAGATGACGATGATTCCACTTACTTCGATGATACCACTAACTTTTATTGAGTTTTTTACGATTCCATTGATCCCCACAAAATTTTGACTGGCTCAAGGCTCAATTACTTCAGCACTTTTACTCGCTTTTCATTTTCAATTAAAACATCAAGAAACTTCTCGGTGGTGTTATGTTTCATGTTGCCTACTCCACGTCTAATCGAAAAGTGGCATAATCACGTCGAGGCCTTTTCCTCTATCGCTTCTCTTTTCTCTGTAGGTGCATCTACAGGGGATTAGAAGATTTCATGGGAAAACTGTTTTGAAACTGATCCATCCAGAAGAGATTTTCGTCGAAGAGATGAGATGAGTGAGATTTTCACGCACCACTACTCTCATTACACGATGCAATGCAACACCACAGCATTTCCTCCTCCCTCCGCAAACAAACGAACGAGAAATCTCGGCTGAACTTTGTTATTCCACTGACAGAACTGAAGTTAGGACCGGCATTAATGAGAATGCATACGATTAATAATAAATTGAATTGAATACACTGCACCTAAATCCTCACATTTATCCTCATTTGAGGCTGGCTGATATGCAAGCTCAAGCTATGAAACAAGTACAAACACAAAAATCTCACACTTGATCTCTCCCTCTTCACCCTATCAATAAAAGATGATTATTTCGAATCGAAACATTTTGAGTAAACTAGGGATTTCCTCAATAATCATGCCACAGCTACGCCAGATAACAAGTACAACATACGCACTTGTTTTTCAAAAATATATGATACAATTTTTACGGTATCACGAAAAAACCAACGAGGAGTATTGCACATGAAACATGAAAGTGTAATATGTGCTCACTTAATTTTGCAGGGAAAATGATGATTTTTTTCTTGGCTTTTGACTACACGGCTTGCTTTTGGAGTGATGTGATGACTGCCGAATGGAACTATCATTTTCATGTAACGTTTCTCAAAAAAAAAGTTCTTTTAGAAAGAGATCGCTTGTTTTTTGGCAGAGATTTATACCATTGGAGTGAGACTACTTGTGATGATTGTGATATTTATTAAGAAAAAAGAAGTGGTTGATGTTGCATTGCATTACAACACATCCACCACCACCACAGGGGAAAACTATCGTTCTTGGCATGAGGGAAAAAATAACATTACCAATTTCAATACGGGAACAAAAGTTAAAGTTTGGGTTACTGTTACGTGTACAGTATATTGCGTGTAAATATTGCAAGACGAAGATAGATGAGCTTCGTTTGTTTCACTATTCGAGTTGTAGTTGTAGTGGCAGGGAACAGAGCAATTCAAGAAATGGTTATTCTTACGGTGTGCTATATGGCATTTTGCTCAAACCAAACCATGTGAAATCTTTGAAGAGGTCCTTTCTGGAAATTATTTTTGGCTCGGGAGAGGAAGCCCAAAAACTCTAATTCATATGTAAACTGCATGACTTTAAGTTTTAAAGGTCTCGTGCATACATATTTACCTATGTACGTTCGAGTGGATTTAAAAGCAGAAGACCTGATGCTGGTTCTGGTTGGGTTGGGTGTGTGTGGGTCCGAAAACGAAAGAGCAAAGTTTGAACGAGAAAAAACATTTTCTTAATCCAAAAAGGCTTTAATAATGGTTATTTGGGGAAGAAAAAAGAAGGATTTCAAAAAATGATATGTATACCAATAGTACTAAACTAATAGTAAGTACGTGAATGTGAATAAATGTGCAATCATCTTTTATGCTCAATGATCGATGCTCTTGAATTGTAAGTAAGTGAGCAAGAAAAATATACAAAAAAAAGGTTTTTACTTTTATATGTTTTCACTGACTTTTCGAGATCAAATCTGAATCTAAAGTAGAAATCGAAACAATCATGAATTACTTCAAGAATGAAATATGAACAAAGCATTCTCAACGGAGGGAATCAATACAGCGTTTTTTCATAACCCTGTGGATACACTCTGTAAACAGTCCAGTCCATGTCTTCAAATGATTAGTAATTTAATTATGCTCATGAATCATGATGCTCAATGCTCACTGCAAAAGCTTATCGAAAATATTATGTAATTTATGCATAGTTCTGTTGTTATCGATGTCGAAATGAAAGGATCACTGCGTCGGCCTACAATCCGTATCAACTAAACTGCAACGACTTGTGGCGACGGTGACATGACCAGGACCAGATGCACACCCAGAGCGGGGCAAAGACTTTTAAATGGGAAACGAAGGAATAAGGACGTCATGTCAAGTTCCATGCCATTTACTCCCATTCAGGCGAAATGAATATGGGGTCATTAAACAGGCTTTGAGTTAAATGTCTCATGAGCAGAAGAAGTGGGAATGGACATGACATGGAGCCATAACTGATTTTGAGATGAATTCATGAACATTAAAAATGAAAATTGATGCAAGAGGTTTTTACATGAAAATGAAATATACAAGGAATTCATGATATTTGGATAAAAGCATTAAAAGGGGGTTTAAGTTTGGTTGAATGTTTTCTTGAGGAATATTAAGTTTTACGATAATTTCTATAAGCCATTTATAGAACTGAAACGGGCGGTGGCGACAACGGATTTCACTCCGTTCCTTGCTGAAATTGAACGAATGTGAAAAGCCAAAAGCCAACCAACCTCCCTCCTGCAAAATGGCTTTCACATGGCTCAAAGTTTATTTTGAAAATTGATGTCAGTTGTCGAACAAGCATGAGTTATCCCTATGGAATTCGAAAAGCCACTTGTGTTTTATGTGTTTTAATGAGAATTCTCTACAGTAATTATTTGTCTGTGTGGTTATTTAAAGGCTTGTCAGAGATGGATGAATTTAGAACGGTTAAGCCATGAATGATATGATGGTTGCATGAGTGTGATGTGATTGTGATGATGACATAGGCTTCTAAAGTATTTGATGAGTGACTTTAATTCTAGAATCAAGGAGATTGCTTAATATGGCTTTGTTGGTTTAGGATGAAGTCAATGTTAATGTTTTGTTGGATTCACAATTCACAATGAGTAATCTTTGAAGCCTTGTCTCTTGTTCCGGATCCAAAAAGATGCTGGCCTTTCAAATTCAATCCTTTCACTCTTTTAGGCTCTAGCATGT
>JAHZNI010003988.1:0-10490 GCA_027744415.1 Seira ritae | reverse complement strand
AATGGTGTTTGTAGTCCTCTTATTACTAACTAAGGGATAATATGCTATTATGTAAATGTTTCTATGAAATGAATCTCTTGAGTGAAATATGACCAAGTGAAAGTTCAAAAGGTCAAGAAAAAGGGGCTTGATCACCTGTAGACAATAATGATGCACCGATTATTTACTTAAAAAATACTTAAGCTACGTAACAAAAGCTAGAACAGTTGTAGTTGCGTGCTTTAATAAACTCAGCCGTTAATTTGTTACGATGCACTATTTGATTTGAGCGCAAAATTCATGTTTCATGGATTGTTTTTGACAAATAATAAATAATTTGTTTTCACGACTTATTTCTAACTGGTGCGAATGACATCTTGGCACGCGTCGTCGGTCATAGGCCACTCGTAATCCTAGACCGATTCACTTTATGTATCTGTAATTTGTTCAAAATGAAACGTCAAATGAAATGACATAATTTTCAGCAGAAGAACAAGTATACTAGCTCTGTCTGGCATTAAGAAATAATGTACCTTTTATGTATCAGAGGGAATGCCACCGTCTTGACGGAATTAGTAGCATATTAAAGAAACAATGTGAGAATGAATGACGCCTGAAGGAAATGACCCAGTGAACAAACAAGTCTCCTGTAACGATTACTTATTAGATTCTTTTCGGTCGTTATATGTATCATCATCAGTGAGCTATGGTTTCTGATCCATCCATCTAGTGCGAAATTAGTGACAATATAAGAAGCATGTATTTCAGATCACACCAAAGTGCGCAACAAATGTAAGGAACTGAAATATGTACCAGTCAGCCTAAATAAATCGCGAGTTACTAGCAAACAAACCTGATCCTTGCTGTTATTGTCGAGAGTTATGCAACAATGAAGCGATGCACAGTCAACGAATGCACGCCAGATTTTGAAGTTGACAGCGATTTGCGACAGTCCTCATCTCATCATATTTGTTTTTCTCTCCATCTCAGCAAAAAGACCGACAATGTTATTGTTTATTGTATTTTGTGTTTTGGTTATAAAAATATCAAAATAATTTGGGAGGAAACTTTGAAAGAATGAATGAATTAGCAAATACTTTAATGGCAGAATGATATATGTACTTAGTATCTATTATGTGCAAATTCCTCTGTAAGTTATTTATAGCGTACCCCCTCCACTCATGTAATGATTTTTTAAAGTAACCATCTCATTTTTACTTCTGCGTCCCTCCCTTCCATCTATTCTCTGATGCGATTCTTATAAATGTTATTTAATTGCCCTAACGTTCATATTTACCTAAATACAAAACAAAGTTCAGCATCGGAATCCGACGGCAGACTACCTGTATATTTTTCTAGAGTACTTTTCTATTAGAATAAAGCATTCTATTATTTGGTCGTATTGAAAATGCTCTCTGAAACTACTCAGTTACCTCATTTTTTTCCTGATTACTACATGCATTCAACCAATGATTGTTTTTATTGTGGGAAAATATCGTTTGTTCAGGTATGAGAGTAGATATTAATGAATTACTTTTTTCATAGGCGCATTGTATAGCTGCAAGTTGCAGCTATAGTTGCGTCTAGGTTGAGACGTTGAGACCATTAGAGATAAGCAGAGGGGTAATGAACGATTATGATTTTATTTGTTCCAGGGATGCCCAGATGATGAAATGTATTAGGGTAGGGTGAATTCAGTAAGCCGTTTACACTCTTCGACTTTAGAAATCTTTTACTTTTTTGTGCTAACTTCAGATAATTTTAAAAAGAGTACTTTAAAGTTTGAAGTTGCAAATCAATGTCCTATTCCACTGGTGACCCAAATTATATTCGCTGCAACGAAATGAAGCTGATAGCCAAGAGGACGAATAATTTCGTGTTGACGTTGTGTAGCAGTTTGCCTAAGTACTTGACACCACCATACACCGGTGCATTAGAAGTGCTTTATTTGACAACTTGTTTTAACAATGATTGTTCAAGGGAAGCACAAAGTAAATTCGTGCTGCATATTTTACCACTGCTTCAAAAGAGAAATCGAATATTCAAATTGTAAAATGTGCGGAAAGTTACTTCATCGAGACATGATTATTGGACGAAATATGCGATTTCAGTTGTTCTTACGTTAGAACATACTACCGTAGTGCGGTAGCCCATGTATGACCTGAATGAATGAGTTGAACATGCTTGTTTCGGTTGCAAATTGTCAAAATTAGCATTACTTATGTTGATGACATACCTGGGCATATACATAGTACATTGCATTGCATACTCTGAAAAGGCAATGAAACGAAGTAGGAATTGGACATAATTTAAATTGCAGTTGTGTAAATAAATTGAAATAACCATTGACTCTTTGTGATACATACTGAGATGCTGCTTGACATTGTTTGCATTATGCATGCATGAAATAAAAATGAAGATGATCGTTTGGTATGCTACCAAATTGCATCAAATATATTTAATAAGTTAATTGTTGAGGTACTTGTGCCAGTGTCGTTAAGCAGGCGAGAGTTTAGAATACCAAAATTGTCTGAAGTATTGTTAGCCAGAATCACCAAAAATACAAACTACGTCATCTCATTCCATTAGTGAAAGCAAGCTATTTATATTCTTCTCAAACCAACAATCAAGCTTTTTTATTATTATTTGTGGTAGAAGGAGCCAGGAGCAAAAGAATAAATTCTTTACTGTTCTCTTAGCTGAGCGCATCTAGAATCTAGAAACTGTCAATTCTAGATTTTCCTACTATTTTCATAGCAGACAACCTGTGTCGTAGGATATTCCTAATCAAAATTCGCAGCTTTAGAAAAGAGCATACGCTTTATTTATATGACCATCTCTCAGTCAGTGAGAGTTCAAAAATGTTAACAGGTTTTGAATTCAATTGGTTTCTAATCGGAAAGAAGAAATTGACGACCCCATTGCGCACGTACAGTCTAAATAATTCAGCAGATTTATCTGTAAAGGCCCACCGGTGTAACTCTCAAATATTTCAGGCAGCACAAAAAATGAAAGCACTTCGCAACATATATTTAGATGCAAAAAGATTTCTCTTTCTTACGCGGTGCTGTGCCGCCGGAGAACGTAAATCCATTTTAAATAACTGTCATAATTGTTTCTGCAAAGCTTCAGGTCGAAAGTAAATAAAATCTTAATGAATTCGTGCTGCAAGTGTCAGAAGAACAAATCAAGCAAGAACAATCGCGTAGACACAAAAATTTTCTGAAATAGTTTACGTCTCACGTTTAGAATGGTTAAGTTCATAATAACTATGAGTCTTGACTTTTCTTGGTATACCTTAAAGGAAAGAGAGAGAGATGATTTTTTTCTTAGTTAATTAAGTAATGTCCTACAATTTTTTTCTCAGTAGATGCTATTAACTTGCATTCAATTCTGACTTTTATATTTATTGATTGTATCGGTCACAATAGGTAATTTTGTATTGGTAAGTCTTAGTTAGCCTTTGCATTACAAAGAGAGCCCAGTTCGTAATTCTCGTTATGATGACTTGATTTACTAATGAGATTTAGAAAAGAAATAGCATAGCAATATCGTTATCGTTGCATAAATACCAAGTATAGAAGCCGCGACAAACAATAAACAACCTCTGCCGATGTCTAGAACGCGTAGCGTCTCAAGTCTCAAAGGACAAAACTGTAAAATAATAAATCGATTTAAACTTTTAAGATTCAAAATATTCAAGGGATTTTATCGAAATACCCTATTACATTGGATATATGCATGACTTGTAGGTTCATTGTTTATTTGTCCTGAACGTAATTTTTGACATATTAAAACTCTCATTTATGTAATGAAGCCTGCAGTAAATCATAACAAAATTCATTCCAGACAGACTTCCGCCTTGTCTCATTCATTTTTTGCGATTGCATTGTTACTGGTGTACGTATTCCTTATTCCTTTGTATGAACGGCGTTTTGAGAAATACGTCTTGCGCTTGTATAGTCTCAACTTTGCGGCCTAAAAACCTGATCTAAATATCTCCACACATCTCACACTCGTTCGTAGCGCGTTCTTCTGCCTTCTTCATGTGTGTACCTTTTAATCTAGGTGGAGAGATACTTGATACGAAAGGAAAGGCTGTATTTTGGCACTTCTTTTGTAAACTTTCAATTACAGAATGAATAATAATTAATGATATACAAAATGAGTCGTCAAATTTCTGTTGTGAGTGTGAGGGCTTTCACGATTTGTTCCGGTATTATTAGCAGAGCAAAGTTTTGCGGTAGGTAATTGTATGCAAGACTAAAAATATAAAACTGCCTCTCGCAAACCACTTGTGAATCAATTATTTGTATTTGTATTTACATACTACGAGATGCTCTATAATGTAAGCTACGAATACTCGATTTTCTCATTCTTAGTATGGACTACTAATTATTACAAAACAGGTATGCATGCATATTTGTATCCTTAGTTAGTAGTTCGTATTGAAGAAAGCTATACTGAACACAAATGAAGGTTGTCTGCAAATCCATCTTTATTTTCGCGAATTTGACTAAAACTTAATCATAAAGGAAATATATGCACTATGCACATGTTTTTGCTTGGGTTTTTAACCAATGTTTAATATTGCTGAAGCATTCACCTGAAAATCTTTTGCGGGATGCTAAATAAAACTTGGTGTGACATCAAAAAGTCGATAATTTTAGTAGACATTTGCTTAGAATCGGTTATTTCCTGTTGATTTATAATTCCCGAGATTAAGAAACACTAAAATAGTACAAACGTGTAACAGGTAATGCCCTTCACACGATTGCTCTACCTACTACGTTAATAGATTTTATACCTGATCCTACTATGCATACGTCATGTCATGAATATGAAGCTCTGAAGTTATTATAAAAACCAATCGTATTATTGACAAGTGCTAGGAATTCAGTGGCACAATAATACATAAAACGAAGCAGGAACTTGAAGGAAAATGATCCTTTGGTAATGGCACTGCCTAGAACTCAGGCCTACAAAAAAGAATGCTTCTCTACAAACATAAAATTTGCTACAAACAGTTACGTATATTTTTGGTACGATTTATGGAAGAATCCAATCATGTATACGTCAAATAGAGATGTGAAGTTACAACTTTAAGATGATAATCTTAATCGTCCAAAGTAATTAAACTTATCCTGTCAAATTAGTGATGATAGTGGTTAGCAGATTATGACTTAGGCAGAAATTGACAGATTAAGCTACCTTGCATTACACTAGAGGGTGCGATTTTAGATTCTCTGTCAAAGTTCAAATTGATTACATTACTGATAATAAATGGCTTCTGTCAAAATAGCAGGTAAACAGCAACAAATAGTTTAAAACTTTTAACAAACCATGAGGAATGTAATATTTTAAAAGAGGAAGAGGTCTTACGATAAGTGCCACATCTAATTTTAAAATTGCCCATGAGATTAAGACATCCGTGTTTCATTCCAACCTTAATCTTTGCAACTGTTAATTTCAAATGACAATGTGGAGATTTTTCTCAAAGATAACGTCAGTCTATGCGAGAGGAACTTTCGGTTTTACAACGTTATCGATCTACGCATACACTTTGTTGCATTGTTATACGCGTTATAAAAGTTTCTTCCGCTATTTCCCTATTTAGACAATTGCTGCAGAACTTCTTTTCTGTCATAACATAACTTAATAATCTTCATCATTTTTTGCGATTGCTTAAATAGACAAGGGGCAGAAGTAAAGGGGGATTATTTAAGCCGTCATCATCATCACTATCACCAAATCCTCAGAGGAAGTTATTTTACTACCCTCGACAGAAATTTGCTTGTAATGCCACAGCATCTGCTTCATTTTTATATGCTTTACTTAACTGACAAGATAAGATGGATACCTTTATACAATTTTTATTGCGAAATTGAAGCTATTAATTGTGCTCAGCACGGTTAAATTACATCCTTTTTAGCAGTTATAGCATTCATATCATTTTGAAGTGATCAGAGACTACTCATGTACTTCTTCACTATAGTATAAGGTTTATTTTTTGCCACAAGCCTTTAACCACTTGAATAAATGTTTTTTGTTATTTTGTTTTGTATGAATGTCCCCTTATGTCTGAATTGCATAAAGTATTTTTAAACGTCTCATTATAATATTGACAGGCTAAACTATAGCAAAATTCTTTTTGCTCAATTTCTGTCAGTTTTCACTTTTTACGACTAGCACGCTCAAATTCGTAGCAGAATTTCTCTTCTGCTCTACCTTTCCCGTACCTACTGAAAGGCAAAGAAGCACGTTCCTTCAAAACCAACTGAAAGCGATTTTACCCACTAAAACTGTAAATCTAGATTTGTACCTCCACTTCTGCGACAAATATCTTGAGTACCAACATACATACATCAAACCTAACATTTTACCCAATTACCCACTACAAGCATGCATATATGAACATCGCGAAGAAAGATTATACTTAAATTTTAAAATGCATTCGATCAGTTGTGCAAACTCATGACCTATAAAAATGTGAATCTACGAGCCCCAGCCACATCTTTAGTAGCTTTAATCTATAAAAAATCCGAGTCTCAGCAAAAAATGATTTGTGTTCCCTCCCAAGTTCATCAACACATGCATGAAGCAAAATGCATTTTTATAATTATCAACCAGCCAGTCCGTGCGTGCAATCAAAAATGATGAAAGAGAAAATTTCAAAAGCCCATTATTTGCACTTGAAATTGAAAATAAAATTTTCGTTGACTAACTATGAATCAAATCACGCAAAACTCATCCTGTCCTTTGCATTGCATGCAGAAATTATAAGTTTTCTGTTTCATTTTAAATAAAAATCTTAACGCACTTTTTATCCTCCGCCTAAATCCAGTTTTTACTGGGTTCTGCATGGCGAGTGACGTTGGGCACGACTGCGCTTTATTACGAGTGTTAGGCAAACATAATAATGCATCAAGAACTGCTATTCATTTGAATCAGATAATGATTAAAAAATTTTGCATTGGTTGACTAAAAGGACTAGACTACTACTATAGAGTGGCTAAGCAGACTCATTTGAAAACGTTTTCATTTTCAGGTGCATTAGACTCATCGCTTGTGTGAGATAAACCGCAGTCACCTTACAGACTTGCATTGTTTGCATCAAACTGCGCTTAATATGTCGTAGTCATACTACACCCCTACAATCTCCACAATGCGCTGTTGCTCTGTAGTTTCTTTGATTTTTTAAAAAAGTTGTTGGGTTCTTAATGCATGCAACGCACAGCCGGGGGAGGAAGACTTGTTTAAAGAAACGCTTAAATCCCGATGCCTACCTAATAATTCTTGCCTCAATATTGAACGGATGGATTTCAGAAAACGAAACCTGTTGCTCGACATCGCGATTCATTTGAGCAAACAAGTAAACCGTGAAAGATTTGATTCAGACATCATGTCAAAAAGTCTGGCGGACTTTAAAACATGTACTTATGTTAGCATGCAACATTTTCTGCAAAAAAATTTTATTAAGGATTCCTTGCCAAATTTTACTTTTGAAATTGGGTGCACACTACTTTTGAAAAATATGTCTCAATTTAACAAAACAATTTTAGGACACCTTGCATTGTTTAAATCTGCCTGAATCATGAAAAACTATTTAAAATATTATTTGATGTTGATTTATTTGTTTTGCAGGAGTTACGGGGGGCCTCATACCTGCATCACCTACGATGCCGTTAATAATGCTTACGTTCAAGCTAGAAAGTACATAAGTAAGTGGATCGATTTTAATATTGATTAAAGTTTGCTTTGATTTGAATAGAGTAATAAAATCAATTGAGTGGAGCTTATCATTAATTTACCAATGGAGATTTTCGCATGAAAACTTATTGTCCCATTTCAAGCAAAATCAGCTTGAGTCGAGACACTACATTCCGCGTCCCTTTCACATTTCTGAAGAAGGATTTTACCATGCATTAATAATCCTAATGGAACAAACTGTATGCATTGGATTGGTTGTAGTTGTAATAACTTGTGCCGCACGTTACCAGGAGTTTTAATGGAGGTTGTAACCGTTACTGTCAACTGATGTGTCTCTCAACGATTAAGTTCGTAGGATTCAGTCGCTGAAATAATTACATTAAGAACAGCGCAAACATTTGCCTCCATTCTCTTTGTTTCAATTCTTACTCCCTTCAAATTTCTTTTAAAAGATTGAGTTTTCCGTTCAATACTGTTTGGCGCACTTAGGTCAAGATTGAAAATAAAAAGTTGGAAATTGGTGAATGCATTTTTCCTTTTTAAACTAAAGCTGATTGATTAATGTGGACTTGCTTTTACTTCTATGATAGTTTGACAACGTCCAAGCAAAAGGTGCGTACGCTTTGATCGCATTAACAGCTGCCGGAGCAACGGCGGCATTGTTCTTTTCATGCCTGTTAATCTTATCTGATTTTCAACCCAAATGCAGTCTACTCAATTATTTTTCTTTTTACAAATTTCGATCTGTATAAGTCAGTTGTGACAAGACATATTTTTAGGACGGTGATTAAGCGAATGCGTGACATTTCTTGCTGCAGCAGATAAAATTATGTTCATTTCTTCCATTCAAGATCAGAACGTTTTTTTTGCTAAAAGAACATTTTTTTCTTAATAACCTTTCGTCCCTTATATTAATCATGTAGCATGGTCAATGGTGCCGTTGTTGAATGGACATAGCGTGATTCTCTTTTGTAAAGAATCTTGCATCATCATAACAAAAAATTATGCAATAAGTAATCCATTCATCGAGTGGCTTTAGCTTCTCCGACCACACAGGGACAGTGGGTCTGTAGGTCTCCCTTCTCAAAGGGAACTCACATTTTATTTTAATGTACCTGTAGTATTAGCCTTTCTTTGAAAAAGCTCTTACTCATCATTTTTAATAACTGATTAATTACTTTTTTCTTGGATTAGGATTACTACAAGAAAGTATTTTTTTAAACTATTTTAATGCATTTTTATTTCGTTCAAAGTAATTAGTTTTGGCTTACTTCAGACGTCTTGCTTAGCCGGAAAATTCTTCGTCATTAATGTACAGTTAATTCGTAATAATTTTTAAAGATGTTGCTATTTTTGCTCTGTCCCTGAATTGCAAAAAGGGAAAGTTAGATAATGCGAATTGTAAAGCATTATTTCATCCAATTAAGTTGAAGCGCGCTAAAAACTTCACTAGAACCCATAATTCCTTTACTGTCAATTTTCTTTTCAGATAAATGAGCTATGATTTCTAGTGAAGTTTCTAGCACAGATCGATGATTCAGAACGTTTGATATATAATTTATTACATTTTACAATACAATTTTTCGTGTTTTGCAGGAGTGGCAGAAAGGAAGGAAAGGTATCAAAATGAGGAGTTGGCAACAGTTGGCGAGCTGCTGTTGGAAATATCTCGGATTTTAGCCAGAACGTGAGTATATTTTTTATATTTCAACAATGTTAGAAAACCATGATATGAAAATAAAATATGAGGGTAGACAGGCATGTCGTACCGTAAAAATGTCAGAAAATATGTGTGAGCACTTCAAGTCTCGCATAAAAGAAGTCATGTCTGCCATTGCCATTGTTTGGATATGAAATATTTTGGGCTTGAAGGGAACACTGGCCCTTCAAAAAAACGCACGAAAGCGAATGAGCGCGTACTTCTTTTTTTACACACGCTCATTTAACGAGAACAGCTCGAGTTTCATTGTGAAATAATAGTGTAAATGGGTTACCAATAATTCCCCTGTTTTCAAAATCAAATAGTCTCATGATCTAGTCAAATATTCAGCTAATTATTGTAAGTAGGCTTCCAAAAAATGAAATTTAATCTGAAAAGTATGCGAAAAAAAACTTTTTGTTTGGGTGACCTTGCACTTGCACTGTTATAGTAGCAGTGGTATAGCTGCTGCGTTACTGCATGTTCACGATCATTGCTAATTACACGATGAAGTATCATGTCACGTCATTTTTTATTATTACTCAATCACGTTGAATCCACAGGTATGGGCTCTCTGTGGTTCAATCCACTTTTGCCAGGTACAGTAGAATACGCGCCATTTTTTCAACTGATAAAAAATTTATATTCCTATAGTTATTGGCCTTAATTTTAGCAATTTTTATGGGTTGTAATGTTTGATCACATTTAATTGTGAATTGTGAAGCACCTGCGGGCGTTTGGAGTGTCTAATGGGACCACTGATGATGATAAGCCCTAGATATTTTAGCACGAGCTTCGCAGTAATGATAACGTTTTCGACGGGTTTCAAACATCAAACGTAGCAGTATCTAGTGGGGTGCTCATACCCAACGTACCGATAGTTTGTCCATTATGATACCCATTTAATGAATGATAATTGGGTCTGCACCAATTTCCTTAATTGGCACTTTTGACTCAAAGAAATATATACGAATAATATTCGCCAGCCGTACAACAGCATTTAATTATTTTGAAATAAACGAGTGCTGAGTGCGCATTATTCCACAAAGTCATAGGTTCTCGACCACTTTAAATTACATAAATTGGTAAGTATGCATGCATG
>JAHZNI010003987.1:0-10446 GCA_027744415.1 Seira ritae | reverse complement strand
GGCAGTCATCATCATCGCGAAGGTCACTTTTGCATAGAGAATCTGACAAATAGATCGAACGAACATTACTAGAACAGTATATTTAAATATACGTCAAATATATCTACTTGTATATCTAGTATTTTAACTACCTGACTATTTAAAAAACTTCTAAACCATTTCGATTTCGACCTTTGTAACATGAAACGCATCGTAATTATGAATTAATGATTACGTGCATAAGTCATTGTTCTTTCTGCTTTAAGTCAGCATCAATTGGTAGGAAAGCAATCTATAAATTACACTAGAATTATTAACAATTAATTAAATGCATTAAAACTATAATTGATGACTTGATTCTATTCTATCTGACTTGTGTTTCTCAAACCTAACTTAGGGGGTATTCGCTGTGATTCTACAAATGTTGAAATAAAATTAAAATGAGCACCTTATGAAGTAAACAGTTAGTTTACAATTTACAACTTTAGTTTTTTGACAGACAGAAAGTCTCTTAAAACTTTCCAATATAAAAATTTACCACATTTTACACACAGGGATTTGCTTTGCTTAGGTTCCTATAAAAACTCAGACTTCTCCAGACTCCGACCACCACTTATCTTGTGGGAAATTAACTTTGGCATACACGTTTCGAGCTTTATACGAGGGATATAAACCAAGCTGAAAACGAAATTTGGCAACAATGTTAAATAATCCAGACTCGCTAATAATAAAATGTAATGTACGCTTACCCTATTTGTACGGTGATTGGTGCCTTTCGACATTCCGTTCCAATGATTGCCAGCTACAGAAATTTTATCTCCCACTTCTAGCTCAAGTTCACCTGAAGATCGAGGCTTGTGAGGGAATTGAGCTTTTTGATTAGTTCCGGAGCCCCCTCCGTAGTAGTAAATATCATCTAGCGAAACGAAACGGCCGGATGCATCCGTATGCTTTGTTTGCATGATTTCGTAAGCCAGCCGGCAAACCTTGATGAACAATTGAAGCATTTTGTATTATACAATTAACTTGTTAGAAGTTTGGAAATCTTTGTAAGATTGGTGACAATGCATTATTTTAAATAACTAAATCCTGAAAAAATAACAGTTCTACCGTAAGTCATAAGTTATAAGAAGGCTTATTATTACCTGAGACGAAAACGTGCATACGACAAAATCACATTCAGCAAGCAAAAACACATCTTTGATTATTCCCATCAGCCCATTATAGCGATGGGCCACTGACGCGGATTGGGCAACCGATTTATCTCCCATAATTTGCCACTCCGAGCCAGAATACCTGAGGAAATATATATAATAACTAAAAATCGACTAGCTATAAGAGAAGTATATTTTTTATAAGAGCCTCATACGTTCTGGATGCTTCCGCTATTACGTTCGGATCATCCGAAGCAATAAAAACACGCCTTTTTACGGGACCTTCATATTTTTCTCGGATGGCAAAGTATTCTTCTACGTGCATCATGTATTCCTTCAAAGGATGAAAGGATGCCTCCGTACCCACCTTATCGGTTCTTCTTACATGAACTCTGCGACGGATGTAAACGAAAAGTTTTCAGTACTCAGCATAGTAGGCCTAGTGTAGTTACGGATTGAAATGGAAAAACAATTTACCCCACTGTCGGACTATTTATGTCCATCTTTGATTTGGCTTCATCTAAAAGCGTTTGCGTTTGAGGTTGCAACCTGAGCAAGTACGTCACAAATTGACCAACCCACCATATATGGGGTTCTCCGTGCACCTTTTCAAGCCTTCCGGCGATATCGGAGGGAATCGCAATGGGTAGATAAGGTGGTCTTGGCTTCATGAAATCAACTATAGGGAGAGCTAACACTTGGGCATCATGATTTCCAGCTACAAGAACACGATAATGCAATACGTATTTAGTATTATGCATACTAGGTCTTCATATTAATGTTATTCATGTCATTACATTAGTGGTTAGCATCATTTTGACATAAAAAAGAATTCCAATTCTGGCATTCTAATGTAGGCAGTACACTTACATCCCCAATCTGCTCTTGTCCCACCAACAGTGGTTGTACAGGTTTCGCTAACAGGTAAAAACACTTTGTCCCATCCTTGCCTATTATATCTCCAACCTTTTGACTCCAATATTAGCGTTCTACCTGTAGCGTATGCCACTACCATACAGTACACGACATGATGAATTTGGCATCCAAAGCCGCATCCTATTTCAAACAAAATTTGAATATTTCTCGACATTTTCAAAATTTTCATCAAAGTAAGTTTGCTTTAAAAAGTTCAAAAGCTCAATGTTATACAAATATATTTTACGCATCAATAACTGAGGTAAGTGCGGATGTAGGCAGTGAATTTTCTACCTTTATTTATCGAACACACCACTTTCTTGGCTTGGTCGCAATTTGGTGGGTTTTGAAGATCATGGATGCGCTTCTGCATAATCCTTGAAAGCTCGTTGGTTTCTCGTTCTCTGAAAATCATTCAAAACCGAAAAACCGATAGTTAATTTTAGAATAATATGTACGCTTAGATATAATCGGGTTGTGTAACATAACTAACCTATACGACTCGTATCCATCTTCTTGACGGAGTTTCAAAAGATAACTTCGTAACAGTCTGCAAAGTAAATTCGATTATAATATTTACCGTGTACTGTATACTCACTAAAACTAAACCGAATGGCCGGTGGCGGTATTATTAATTACGTAAGTATTTGTATTACCTGTAGATATCTTTAATTTGTTCCATATCTGATTGACCAATACTGTTAGCGTGGCCACGTATTGTGTACCACAGCTCCTTCAAATCAAGTTCCACTTGACGCCTTGTCTTTTCATAGGCATATGTTGGGTCACCAACCTGAGGTACACTTTCCTTAACTTCCCCATCATTGTCAATTTTCAACAACGCCGAATTGGGATGAGCATTTCCCAAAATACGTTTCATTTCAGCATTATTCCGTTTCAAGTCTTGTATTTGTTGAAGGGCTACATCTATTCGCTTCAGCAGTTCGCCTGAATTATCCGGGCTCGCTTGAAACCCTTCTTCCCCAACGTGGTTTGTGCCGTGGATGGGGAAAACGGACAATATCCCAAGAAATAGGAACCATATTAAAATTGCTCCAAAGAACCCCTTAATAATGTATGATTTCATGACGAAAGGGTCAAACACTATGTCGTACGGCAGACTACTCCGGCATTCGACATTTCAAACCGAATTTCATTCACCACCCCGGAAGGCCAACTTTAACAGTAGTAGAAAGGCGACGATGTCATCCAAGACGGATCAGATACAGGAGAAGATCTGGAGAGATGTGAAAGCGTTGGTGAATGAGCTGCCAATGGTAGAACTAAAACAGATCAAAGTAATCCAGCGTTATTTTTATATCCATAGGTCTCATTTTGCCATCTACTAAATTATATTATGATGACTGTGAATAGATGCTAAAATGCAACCAATATCATGATCTATGATGATGACACCTCGAATCCTCTAACATAGTCACTGTGCAATTATATACTCATTAACTTTTTTTGATGAATTAAATTCAAGGATAAAGAGCAAACAGCAAACAAGACAATTTTTTTCAACAATCATTCATTGTTTCTATTCGAGGTTTTGAAAACCGTCTTGACATTAAAAGTTTGAAATTTTTGAATGCACACGCATACATAAGTACATACTACCTGAATCTGAGATAAAAAAAATATTACCTTAATTTTGCTGTGCTACATAAAGCCATAATTTACATGAAACACCTTCTTTTATTCCACATTTATTGAGAGCAAAAATGAAAAACGCCTGCTCTCCGGTGCGATTAGGTTTATGCACGTGAACTGGACTAGACACGCACGCTTTACATTCGAACTATGCTGAAAGCTTTTAAAGTGGATGGCCAAAAAGCCGATAATCAAACCACACAAAAAAGGCTAAGCTCTTTAAATTATTGAAACGAGCAGAGGATTATGCATTTGGCACTTTTATAGTAGTATATATATTGACAATAATGCATGTCGAAATTAGTATATTATGTACACTTGCTTTCCTATAAAATATGAATAATTTGAGCCAGGCTCAGCATTAACGAAACGAATTTCGACACGTCATTCAAAGACTCTTCAACAATTAAATGAACAAATCGTACTACAAAAATGAAGTCCTAAAGGAAAATGAAATCATAAGTAATACAAACCTTGGAAGTGTATAAGTGTACATTGCTGAATGATCACAAAATGAGTATTTTTATTTACATCAATGAAAGAAATCATAAAGTGGAAAATCAAAAAGAAAGTAAACTTTCACTCGAAATCGGTAGTGTTTGATACATGATATGTAGCAAATAATAGACGTAGAGGTACTTACATGTAAATTGTAAATGAATGCATTTTTGGAATCGTGTATGAAGGATATCACTTCCCATGTGTGCGATTAGCAATGTTGGCGAGTCTAAACTATTGTTATTAAATTTACAATCTATCATTAAACGCTAACCTAATATCAGAAGGTCACGTTAAAGTTTCTTTATAGTATAATTTAGTGAAATGATTAGTTATACACTTACTTGCAAGCACGTTGTTGTCAAACTCACATTAATGATTGCGATAGGGTAGGGGCAAGGTACCACTTTTAAAGACGACGGAACTAATAGAACCACAGCGGTACACCTCGAGAAACAGTAAATTTGAGCACGTAATATTTCATGGCAATGACAATTTTAGGTCTCATACTTCATACTTTAGGCATTCGTTTACTTTTAACTTAAGTTAAATGGTGAAGTTCAAATATAGCTAAATGAGTTTAGTTCATGCAGCCTCGACGAACATATTAGTTTTACACTGACTGACCAAATAAATGTTCATATTGCATTGCACTATAGTTTCGTTAATAGTTCATAATTGGGTCATTGTTCTCTAATTACTTTCATTTTCGCCAGCACAGCAGCATATAGATTTCCATTCACCACATTTCTGCCAAAACAAGTATTCCATGATCCAATTGATCCCTAATAATAATATCTTGTGTGTACAATGATGATGACGCGATATTATTAGAATCTTCGAAACAAAATAATGTATGAAATCAATATCAATTTATACGTATTGATGACAAATCACCTCTTTCTGCTTTGCTTTCTCCATCATAATCCCAACACAACCACAACTATCACATCGCTGCGCTGCTGCTATCAACTCAAATCGACTAAAACATCCGTCCATACCATTGTAGTTCGTTTCATGATACACAAACATTAATTTTTTTGCTTCTTCATTCTTTTGCAAAAAAACACATAAATACATTCTCAAAGCAGAAAAGACTGTTGCTCTCTGCTCTCACCCTTTCACTCTACATTGTAAAATATAGATGACCATTGCAATTGGCCACTAAACCTGCAAAATGATGGACAACAAAACCAAACAAACCAAGTAGTATGGAGCTTATTATGATGGTTCATCATTTGGCTAATCCAGTTAATTGAGAAAAGTCAAGAGAACTCCTCTCTCTACTTTCTTAGCACATAGAGGAATGAATGCAAAAGGTATGATACTTTGAATCTTTGCTGTGCTGTATATAAACAAGCACTTTTTAAATCCAAAACATACTAAACATACCATGTAATTAGACCTAGCTCGGAACCCCGAACCGAATACATAAGTACTTGATAATATTATTATGATCATCCAGCAATAGCCTGCCTGTCAGCCGGGAATTATAAAGATTTGACAAATATACAAGTTTTTTACTAGATTGTATTTGCAATGAGATGTAGAACAGAGAATGAATGGATTATATTTATTTCTTACTGATGTACGAAGTGAAAAATAATAGCCCCAAAATAATTTTCGTACATTTTGCATGGATTACCTGCAATGCAATGGCTAGCTGGCTGGTGTTATAGACGAACGTGCAACTAATTATGTGCAATTTATAGTCAATTAGTTACTCGACGCACGACATGACACGACGAATAATACTTCTAACATCTTGCGATTTGCGAAAGAATTTTCCGACTTATTGTATTGTTTACTTTGACATGAAGAATTGAATTTGAATTGTTTACGTGCACCATTTTCATTCTTCTTTCTGGTTGCTCGCATATGACACTTTGGGACATTGAATGCATGGTGTATGTATTATGTTTTAATGCTTTTGCAAAGAGGTACGTCCCCGAGGTTTCGATAGAAGAGCTGGAATAGAAGCAGGAACATGAACAGTGTTTCAGTTATCTTTAGTTGAACATAAAGTGTTTGAAATACTTGTTGGATGATTTTTGTGACAATATAATTTAGCAGAAATAATCAAATTACATTCGTCAGTGTTTATTTTTGCATATTCCAACACCCGGATGAAGTAGTAAGTGAAGTCAATTTTGAAATGCATTTATCATTATATCTTTAAAAGCACGTATAATTGTTTCGAACTTATACTTTGAGGTTTCTGTCGAAATATTTCGACCAAGTTCACTTTCTGATCAATTGATTGAATTATTATGTTCCAGAAATGTCTCAGAAGATTTCAGTACATAAGGATGGGGCTCCCGGCTCCCCGGATAATTCGCCGTTTTTGACTGAATGGGGATTTTCGTTAAAGGACTTGTACAACCTTGCTTTGATATTTTACAGAGGTGCTTAACTACTGAACACTTACAATAATTCCGAATCGTTTGATTTAGAAGGCAGAAAAGATTTTGATATGAACCGAAGTGGCCGACGTCTATAAATATAAACCTTTCTTTTTCTTCTCCCCAGAAAAACAAGGAAAGGCTGTCCATTTTACCTATGAGGAACGTTTAAAATTATCAGCTCTTACTTGTCAGATTGTGTCAGGAAAATTTGAAGAAGGCAAAGCGCCGCCAGTTGGTATGCTGGATGTTATCGGAAGAGATAGAAGGTGAAATAAGCATAATTATGCTATGCTGCTTAAGAATTTAAAGCTTTTAAGACTTCCTATATAACGTATGTACTCTTATTTTGTGCTATCTAGGCTTGCTTGGCAAAATTTGGGCGATAAAAGTAAATCAGATTGTATGTTTGACTACGTGACTACATTGATGCTTTATAATGATCCATTCAATTTATTGGCTTTGAATTTGGTCAATTTTAGCAATTTATCAATTTATCATTTTCATAAAAACAGCAAGGAATATTGATTCGTCAGCTACAGGAGCAACATTATGAGCAGTACATTAGGCAGATATATCAACAACAATTGTTTGCAGATCAAACGCAAACCCAGAACATACCTGTTGATCCTATACCTCAGTTTAATGAAATTAACATTAATGATACCCCTCATGGCAGTCCATCAAAGCCCGCCGATCATCTCACAAACGATAAGATGTGTCCTAACGCCAACGAGTTAGAGCCAGTTGAAAACAGTCATGATGGAGATTCGATAGCAAATCTTAATTCTAGTGCAGACAATCTTGCTGGTATAAATGGAGAGGCGAGGGAGGAAGATGATGAAGGGAGTGAGGATGGCAACGACTCTAGTTCCATAGCTCCTGCTTCAATGTGGACTCGCAAAGATATTCAAGAATTTAAGGATGCAGTGAAAGCAGAAGGAGGAGAAGCAATTATTAGAATAGGCCAAGGAGAATCAGTAACTGTAAGTAATTAGCTGAGCTTTAAGTTTGAACTGATTTGAAAGATAGATATATGTATATTTAGTTTATTTTGAATTTTCTAAAGGTTCGTGTGCCAACTCACAAAGATGGAACCTGTCTCTTTTGGGAATTTGCTACTGACTCATATGACATTGGCTTCGGCCTATTTTTTGAGTGGACTAATGCTGAAGAGTCTGTATCTATTCATGTTGAGGAAGGTTCTTCGGAAGACGACGACGAGGATGAAGAACTGCAGGCTCTAAAAGAGGATGTTGAGAAAGGCAGGGAGTTATTGCCAAAAGGTGCGAAACCAAATACTGATGTGATAATACCGGTTTACAGAAGGGACGCGCATTTGGAAGTCTATGTTGGAAGCCATGTATTCCCTGGAAAAGGTGTCTATCTGCTAAAATTTGATAACAGCTACTCCTTTTGGCGGTCCAAAACGCTGTTTTACAGAGTTTATTATACAAAATGAGTGAATATTCCTCGTTAGATTATTAGTACATTCGTAGTTTTCGGTCATGTTAATGCTACCTAGCTCGTTATCGATGACCAAAGCTAACTCTTGTCGCATTCGCTCGGCAGGTGTGTTTAGGTTTTTACGTGAATCGAATTAGCAAGTAAAATGATTTATGATTTAAAACAACAACGATGAATCGATTCTTCAGGTCTAAAGGGTCATCACTTGAACTTGAACAGACCGTTATTTTTAAATTGAAACTTTTGAAAGTGCTTCTCGATGCTTCATTTAAAATTTCCGATTTTAGGTACATGTATTGTATCTTCCTAACGTATGTTGCGGACGTCATATCTATTTTAATGTAAAGTTCAAATACGTAATTATTGCGATTATGCTGATAATCTCACAATCAACAAATTGAAAGTCAGTTCACGGACAATTATTAAGTACTTTAATTCTGTAGTTTATGTGCTAGTGGTGTGTACACTAATTTATTTGTAAATCTTTGTTTTATGACGTACATACAGTTAAGGCCTAATGTCTAATTTTATTTTACTATATTTGATTTAATACATAGTTAACTTAACCCAATTCTCCCAATTTCGCTGTCGCTCACGACGGGCAGTTCCTTGCATTAATTTCTTAATATAAAAAGAAAAAAGTAAGAAAACAAAATTGACTACTCGCAAAAGTTAATTCGCCAACTTTCTATTTACGTAGAAAACTCCTTTTATCTATGTTTTCACTTAGTATGCACTGCGGAACTGAGATTAACAACGTGGTTTTTAATTGATTTTCTGAAGAAATCAGAATGCCTATGTATGCATTCAAATGTCTTTAATGTTTTTGATGTTTTTTCTATCAGAATTAAAGTCGTCTATAGGTCGGCTAGTCAAACCTACTGGATGCATTTTGTCCCACATTTACGAAATATCTAGCTTCCAGAGAAAATCTTCCCCAGTTGACCTACATACCTAAGTATGTTAACTTATTTGATGTTAGTCGTCCAGACTTATCCTTCTTTGATAAATGAATTTTGAAGGTCGAGTTTCATTGTGTTAATAAACATCTAAAATATGTGTCGTAATAATATCAAATGGTTTTAATCTTTAGAGTCTTCAGGATTCACAAACTGATTTGTTTAATGTTGTTTCTTTCGAAAAATTCCTAAAAATAATAGTCGTACTTATCAAGCGCCCCCTTTTATTGATCTTGCATAGCTTGCTTGTATATCTACTTCAACAAATTCAAATTATATAATTTTCAAAAGCTTTTTGCATAACAATTAACAGATCTTGACTTGAATAAATCAACACAAATATGACAAATAATAATATTCAAATAGATCTAAAAAATAAATTGAATAATTCCGCACCTGCTCTTGCTACTGACTACGGCACGTAATATGATTGACAATTATTCTTTCCGCTTGCTAGAAAAGTTTTCTTTATTATGAGTTGAATACCTCCATAGTTCCTTTTCCAGGGGACTTGACTGGCTTCTTAAACGCCACAATCACAGTTCCATCTTTCTGAAGCATCGCTGCGGGCTCCAAATCTATCAGAAAACAAGTCTAATGAAGATTCGAATTTCATATAATTTATTATTGTACCACCCTATCATAAAACTACAATAGATTGGACTGGAGTATATCCGTTTAGCATGACATTTCTAATGGGTTGACTTACTTTTAATAGAATGTCTGATAAAACTGCGTGGAACATTAACAACCTCCGTTGAAACACAATTCTTGTGTTTCACTAGCTCTTTTTCGTCAGTCCTCGCAAAGAATTCCAGTAGTCGCTTCAGCTTGCCCTCCTCTTCATTCAAAGTAGACTTTGAATTAAATGAGGAAAGGCTTTTACGATCTTCCATTAGGGTCGTTTCGACCTTTCTTTCTTTCCCGTTCCCACCTGACACGAGTGAAAGTTTCATCTTGTGTAGTGACCGCTTTCAGAAAAAGATTACAATAAAATACTAAGGAAGTGGTGGCGGTGGTATAACACAAAGTACTAAATTATAGTCTGAACTCTGAAGTTAAACATAAATCAATTAAAAGTAGTTTAACAACAGTATAACTTCGAGATTTCGACTTTTTTCAAAACTCAACTTTTCCAAGCCTCGATTGAGCAAAACGGAACAAAGATTCATTTAGAACACAAATCAAAGCACTGCACTGCTTTGCCATTGCCATCTATGTAGTCGCCTGCTGATTGGCTGGTGCTGGTGCTGCTGGTTCATTGAAGGTTTGTTCATGTCATACTAGGTACTTCATTGATTTCATGCTCATCTTTGACCATTACAACTATACTACGTTATGAAAAGAACCCAATACCCAATCGTAACACTCCAGTGCAGTTGCTTGTGAACGGACCTTACATAAGCAAACATAAACATC
>JAHZNI010003986.1:0-12483 GCA_027744415.1 Seira ritae | reverse complement strand
ATTAACAAAAGAACTAGCCTGGTCTTTGGTTGTCCACGTCAGAATTTAAAATGATGAATTCTAATAAAAGAATTCCAACTGTACCTACAAAGCAAAAGAGTCATTTACACGAGCAGATCATCAGCTCGCTCGCTCGTTCGTTCACGGACCAAGGGCTCACCTAATGACGGAGACGAGACAAAAATCATGTAGCCACAGAAGAAGACATGACTCTCCGATTCAAATAAGATGAAACTGCATCTTTTATTCTGGTCAAGTAAATTTTCGTATATTCTTTTCAACTCAGACTTATCGGAGACTCGAAAGTGTAATAGTGACTTTGCTTGATCCAAAAGATTCAAAGAAAAAAACTTTTACAGTTCAACCCTTTTTCCTCACCTTCCAAAATAATCCAAGAGTTTATGCTCATCTCCGTCATCATTACCATCATCATTTTTTCCCGTGTAATGCACTTCGACATCGACATTTCAAAGGAATTTCCTCTTCCAATCCTTAAAGCAAAGTTTATCTTTTGAACTGATCATTTTATCTTCATCTCCCTTCTCTTTTTTCTCTTTCTTTAAAGGCGATACTTTTCTCACTTCCAAAATCAAGTTCATGGTAAGGGATACTACTTACACAATGTAACTTATTTCCCTGTGAGCATCATTTATGATCATTTCAAATAAATTTTTTTGCTTCGTAATAACCTAAATCGTTTTTATCTGAATTTGGCCGGACGGACCGACAAGAAAAGAAAAAAATATTGTCCTCTGTATAAGATGACTCTTACGTTCTTCTTGTCTTCTTCCGCAGCTCATCTTTCATATTTTTCCAGGTAAAAATCGTCTTGTGAATTGAATACAATTTTTATTAATGATCCTATGCTACTACCAGGCGGCATCTCAAAAAAATGTCTTTGCTTTTAGACAAAGACATTGACATACCTAACTAATAGATACCTTCTTGCAAGAAAATGAGATGCTTTGATCTTGCTTTGCATGGCTTCATTATGAATATCATGATGATGATCGTGTTGTGTCTCCTCCAGAACCCAGTAGACATGCTATGATGACTTCAGCTCAAAGGTACAAATGTATGATTCCTTTGTGGGTCCCATAGCGTCAACGTCGCCAGGTATTCTATGGTCGTGATAGATAATCATTATCTTCCATAATCATCATCATAATCATCATATTTGGCTTAAGGATATTAGAGATAATTAGCCGAGCTATTCACAAAAGCATGGTATCATCTTCGACTTGAAAAAATTCTTTACTTTTCCTCCTTTTATTAACGTCGAAGGTTACCTTTTTTTCTAAAGCATAAATACAATAGGACAACAATGAATCTAAAGGCTAAAAGCCGACTGACTCTCACTGCGACTATTTTTTTCTCCTTTTCAGGAACCCCCCAAAAAATATACGAAGATGATTTCATATCGCATCATATCATCACAAATCACATTGCATAATACCGATGAATAAAAATCGATGACGAAAGATTAAGATCAAGATCACATTGTTTTGAATCATCCACTGAAATGAATGAATTCCAATGAAAAAATTCGATGGGAAACCCCTTCGGCTATGAGTGCACGTAGGTATGCATGTACTTGTGAAAATTTTTGTATGAAACAGAAGCTACCTTAAACTTTGATTCTTGCAAAAAAATATTTTGGGAAGGTCCGAGTTTTCAATCTCTGACAGACTTTGCTCTCTGGACAGTATGAAAGTACATACCTAAGTTATCATCATTTAAAATGAAATGATTTTTCTGTATTAGGCTAGACGGCTTGACTTGGGGCAGTTCCTTGTTCCAAAATTATGCTTACAAAGCCTCCAGGCCTATCCGTAAAGGAGAGAGAGAGAGATGAAAAATCAAACCACTTTTGTATACTTTTCTCATGTAAAACAAAGCCGAGGAAAATTTTCGCTTGACTCATTCACTCATATTATACGTAAGTAGAAAAGTGTAAACACGTAATGGTAATATTGTACCATTTTCATAGAAAAAATATCCAAACAGAACGAGAACGAGAGGTACACACACGAAGAACATTTTTCTCACTCCCCATTTTCAACTCTGAAGAAATCATGTGAAGCCATCGAACCATCATCATCCTCACGTTCCATCTACATACCCCATCCTCTACACTTGTTCTAGAGAAGGAGAAAAAATATCTCCCTCCATAAACCTATGATTACGCTGTTTCGTTGACTGCTGAAATTGTAATGCACAACTTTATCAATTGGGAAAATCACTGTGTAAAATGCATGATGGCCTATTGCTCCAAGTCACAGAGTAACAAGTGAAGCTTATTGTTAGATGCCGTTGTGTTTTTAAACCGTGTGAAAATTTCGAGAAATCGTACGGGCTACGGACGTACGTACGTCGTAGCCGTAGCTCGCTCACTCGCTCTTGAAAGTGGAAAAGGAAGAGTAAAAAATTGAAAGCATTAGGATTCGGATTCTTAAAAGATTTTTTTTCGTCTTTCCTGGCTCGTTCATTTTCATCCATCATGCCCATCATGAATCATAATCATTTGGGAATTTCGAAGTGAAGAGGAATGCGTTAGCATATAGGTAATACATATTACTACTGCTACAGCAACACAATCATATTGCATCACATTCACAAGGATGATGACGATCATCATCGTCGTCATCATTAAATATTATCATTAGGGAGAAAAGAGCGCCCTTCCTTCATTTTTATGAGCTTTGGGTGATTATCAGTTTGAGCTGGCCAACAAGTTTACCTGCTAACGGATGAATCCATCCATCCATTCCATATCATTTTCAAAACAAACAAGTTGTACTTAAATGGTTAATCGTAATAATGTTCACAAACATACATACACACAAGAAAACAGAGAGAAAAGTGCAATGCAAAAAAATGTACAGCTTTGAACAAAAAAATGAGTAAGTAAAAGGGAATGGGTAATTTATGCAATTTGTGTTGTTCTTTTTCAGAGAGAAGAAGAAGGACTAGACAGCAGGGAAAATTGGTTTTTTCCTTCAAGACCAAAATGTGCGGCATAATCTTTGCCTTGAAGTTGGAGTCATTTATATATTTCAGAGTCTAAAGTTTTTGCATAAAGATTAGCAATAAATCCATCCCAATCTGAATTGGCTTTTTGAAACATTAGAGGAAAAACTTAATAGAAGATCCGCTCTTACGGAGAAGAGAAACGAACAATATGGAATGGTTTCTCCGGTTACATGAATGATGAAGAAAGGAAAAAAATAGATTGAATGAAGAAAGGGTACATGTACATAAGTAGTATGTAGTGTTTTGGCATATAGATTTTTTTGCTGTCCGGTGAAATGATCGTGATTTGAGAGCATATTTTTCATATATAGCGAGAGTGAAATAAAGTTCATATTATGAGGAAAAATTTGGTAAATACGTAGAAAGAAAAAAAGATAACAATTGGAAAATTAGACTTTGTATTATGCAATTTATACTCAAAATTTTTTATTTTCCCGGAATACTGGGTTCTGTGAGCATTTCAAGGGAAATTAGCATCCCATTGATCTTATTTCACGTTTTCAGAATCATAAATGTCTTCCGGCCTTTTTCCATATAAAATGTACATGATCCATCAAAAATTCAAAAAATTTAAATTAGCATTACGTATGCAAACAAGTGTTTGTGGCTTCGCATGGCGTTGCTCCATAAGGCAAGTCCCTGAAGTCTTCAGACAATTTGTGTACAATTTAAAGTTATACATTTTTGCCCCAAGTTTGCAGACTGTTTCAGTTAAAAGTAAATTCTGGCTCCAGTAGAAATATAATGCGGAGACAGACAGTGGGAACCCTTCTTTTATTTTCCTTGAGCCAATTGAAATTAGCACAAAAGTCTTAAACAAACAATAATTATGCATTCAAGTCCAATGGCAAGCACAGTGGTCAGCATTGCAATTTTTTGTATTATTCTTCCATTTCCTGCATATTTGAATTTTCTGACAGAAATATTTCCTTTTTGTAAAATGAACTGAAGTTTGCCTACCTGTACCATTTAATGTAAATAATGAGTAGGTAGCTAAATCAAGAGGGTACTATAAGAGGCAAACGAACCGTGCATTTTTTTATTATTTTACATTTTGCAGGCATGTGAGATTTTTTCTTGACATTTGACAATAGTTTGTGAGAAATAATAATACATGTGAAGTTGAGAAGTTTTTTATGGCATTGCTAAATGCTTAACCCTTTACTATCTCATGACATGCACAAACTCATCCAATCTTAAGCAATCAAGTAAATTGTCGAATGGAGTCGTAAAAAATGGATGAGAACTGTAAAGAAAAGATGACAATTTGACGACTACCGAGACGACAACGACTCCGACTCCAAACAGGGGGGAAAGAGACGATCTTGGTGGCTTGGCTTCTGAACCAAACTCTATGCACATTGGCTTGACTTGACTTAGCGGTGGCAATTCCCACAAAAAATTTTTGCTACATGCCAAAATGACAGAATGTATTAAATAGAATTTCAAACTCCTACAAAACGTAAACTGAATAGCGCCAGCCAGACACTACAAAAAACGAAGTTTGAAGTCACGGTTTACCTCTTCAAGGAAAGAAAAGGGTTAAACGTTTATGCTGAATACAATACATACATACAAAAAAGAAGCTCAGCGGCATTTGAAAAGGTTGAGGTCTGAGTCTGACTTGACTTTTTTAAGAACTTCATAAAAGTCATAAGTGAAAAAGGAAGGTGAGAAGAAGAAACTTCATTTCTTTTTTAAGCTCAAAAAAATTACATGAAAATTGTAAGAGAATAAGAATAGCTACTTATTCATCTTCTGAAGAAGGAGCCAACTGTTCATCAGAACAGAACTGAACGGGCAAAAATCCAGTAAAATAGTTTTCGTCTAAAGAGCAAAGGGTTAACCAGACCAAAAGACCAATTTTAAAGAAAACCAAGAATGACTTTGGGTACGATGAACATATGTACATGCGCAAGTACCTACTAGTACATAGTAACTTGAGAATTGTGGCATATCCATCCAAGCATAACCATTGCATTATCATCCGAGAACAACTCTATTTCGCCTCTTATCACAAGTCATTACTATTATTATTACGATTGCATCAAAATTACATAAAAAAATTAGCTACGTTTTCCTCCTGAAAAAATAAGGCAAGGAGTATATCACGACGATTGGTTTTTGAATAGGAATGAGAATTTCGCACTGTTTACACATAAGATAAGAGACAGAGAGCAACAGTTTAAGGGTCATTACACCGATCGCAAATGATCATCATCGTCTTCTTCTTGATTCTTTGTGCATTGCATTTTGCTTCCTTTGCAGCGAATTGCTCAGAAAACTGACAATACTAAAAAATACACTTGCATAGGTACGTTTTTTATATTATAACTTTTGATGGTATCCATCATCATCAGACGTCATAACCTTAACGTCGACTTTTTATGAGCGTTTAGATATTCCTACTTCTCTTTGAAGACATGGTCGGCATTTGATGCTCGACAAAAGGAACTTTTTGTATTTAGTTCATATTTTTTTATCGGAGGACATGACAAAGATGAACTGTGTGTGTAGTCGTAGTGTGGAGGAATTGGTGTTGTTGTGGATGTGGAGGAGGCAAAAAAAGATTCACTTTTGTTTTTGAGGAAGATGAATTGAGAAAAGGTAAAATGGAAGATTGACACGACACGGAAGAAAGGAGGAAAGAAACGTTTTCTAGGTTGATATATATATTTTTTACTTATCAAAAGTCAAGAAGGAAAAGGAAATATGAATCATTTTTAAAAGCTCAATTTAGTTCAGCTTAAGATAAGAAAATGAAGTCATTTTGCTGTGATTACATGTTTATTAGTTGTTATTATTAAGTAGGCAATCAATTTGGTGTCATATGAAGATAGTAAAACTGAAATTTGCAGCTGCATATAAACCTGGAGAAAAAGAAAGACTTGCATTCATACAAATAATCCGATAATAATGATGCCATTTAAAAGTGCGAACAAATTCATATACAGATAATTCGAAATTATTCGTAGATAACATTATCATTAAAGTTTCAAATGAAACTGGAATTATAATGAGTTCCTTAATCCCATAATATGAGGCGATGAAGACGAGAGACGGGAAGTCATTGGATTACTGTTTTATGCTCCCTCATTTTAAAAGAAAATTGTGACTGATTATGAGACAATGACGCAAGCTACAGAATAAGCCTTTTTCGAATCGGATATTATGTTTGTTTGTATCACATGTGCACGCGACAAAAAGACACTGAAAAAATCATGAGTTTGATCTTTGCACTCCAGAGAAATAACGTCTACTGGAGGAATGTCATTCACGGAGCACCTAAATCATTGCTTTTTCCATACGAATGACTAAAGTGCCTACGTATGTAAGTCTGGCAAAATAAATAGGATTATGCATACTTCACCAAAATGAAAATGGCCTAAAAGTTTTTGCATGAAATGAAGCTGATTACCATTTTAAATAAGACCGGGGGCTGGAAAATACATAATTTTGTCTTGTAAACCCTTTTTAATATCCTGTCGTCTCCACTTTGTCCAACGTCTGTCTGTCTGACGCTGGTCTTGGTCTTTGTGTCTCAAATATTTTGCAGGTGTGAACAAAAACAGCTTTAGAGTTGCTCAGTTGCTAAGTATTTTTTATTGTTCTGATCAGGATCAGAGGCACTAGCCAAAAAATTCAACAGTAGCTCTTCTATTCATTATTATTTCCTTCTCTTTCAACTGTGATTTAACAAAAGCTACGACTTTGGTTCAGTTATGGCTTTTACACCTCCACAAGGAGTATACTTTTTTTAAAAGAGGGTTGATTTTTTCATTATTGAGAGGTGCTAATGTCTAAATCAAATTTTGATAATGATAGTGTACATAGACTATTTGTTGAGATTTCTAAAGTGTTCCTCTTTTAATTTTCAATCCTCTATTCCTCCTTCCGCAGGCGCCATATCCCTAACCGAATATTACACAACAACATGCCGACAGATGGTCAACAATGAAGTAACAAGCTTTACCCTTTGGTTTCACAGGAAACATCTAATAAATCCCCCATCTACTACATTAAATGCTCTCCTTCCGGAATAAGTAGCCGCAAACGCTTCCAAAATAAAATCAAATTTTTGAACTTGGCTTGGTCCGTCAAAATTGCAAACTATGATCAATTTCAAATTCATAAATAAATTTTTCACACATTTTCTTCTTTCTTGTTATTTTAATGATGTTGCTTCTACTACTAATACTACTACGCGTCAGGATAATAATATTTATTATTATTATGACAAGTAATGAGCCTACCATACCACTTACGAACAAAAACCTTCAACAAGAGTACCTATTTCTTCTTCTCGCAATTATTTTCTTTTTCTCTTCAGAAACATGACCATTTCTCCGCTTCCTTGCTTCTGTTCTGTTCATTTTCACACCGTCTTGTTGTGATATGACCAAAAAAACTCACAATTACAAAAATCAGCTTAGCTCGGTGAGATTCAGGCAAGCAAACATAAACAGTGAAAATCATCGCATCTCTCACTCTCAGAAAAAGAGATCTCTCTTGTTCCCCTCTCGAAGCAGATTTCTCTCTCCATTCACATAAACAGTCTATGTATTCAATTCAACGTATCGAAATGCACAGGGCCTGAAAATTCTTTAGCAGGCTTCCGTGGGATTTGCGTGTGTAAACTGTCACGAGAGAGTGGATTGTAAATATATACACTCCTAATCCGAACTTTTCCCATGATCAGCTTTGCATGCCATTGTTGTTCCCTTAAATAAACTATTTTCTGGGTTGATTTATCATTCCCCCTATGAGCTTACCACAGCAAAGGCATTTTACAAGCGATATAAATAATACAAGTGTAGCAGTAAAATTGCTTAAAAATTTTGCAGAAAAATTCTTTCAAATTTCAACTCGATCAAGACACTTGCATGGATAGTACACATGAGTATGAAATGGCAAAAGAAGCAAAATTTATATTTTCGGATATCTCATTGCTGCTGAGTTGATCTTGCTCAAATTCCGTTTTTTTTTCAAACTTCATGGTGAACCCCAAAATTTTTTTTAAAGGTTGCTGATAGATTTATCACCTCTTGCTTAATGAGATCGTGCCAACAAGCAACTTACCTCATCTTCGCTAAAGAGCAAGTATCGCACCAAAGTAAACTGTTATCATATCATATCACATGTTATTATCTGGCCTGAGCGCATCCAAAGCTCTATTTTATTTTAGGGATAAATGCATGCATACTATACCCAGCTTTCTTCCATATCATGTAGGAAAAAAGACCCCGAAAGACTTTTTCCTTTGCTAAAAATTGATGTAGCGACAAATTATCACCATTTTCATCTTCATCATCGCTACATTAACATCCACTACTCTACCACGTAGCGTCTCAACGAACAAGGTAAACTGACTTGACTACTTTCATGTGAAATGCCATGTATAGTATTTTTCCGATCTGGTCTGGTCTCCCAAAGCCCCGTACTACATAGATACTCTCGCGATGTAAAGGCGTCAATCATGTCAAAATGTCAATAAATCATCGACAAGTTTGAAGCACCCCGAACAACAACATGAACAAGAAGAAGTACTATATAATTTTTGTTACTCGTGATTCTTCAGTTACCCGTGAAGGTAGTAAAGTTAGGCTAACACAAATTATAATTTGCCACTTATTTTTCTCAAAAAATGAACTCGCAAAACTTGGGATAGCGAGTCGGATTTTTTTTGCATAGTCATTATTTTTACGAGAGTCATAATAATAATCATAAGCATCTGCATACTAAATCGAGAGAGAAAAGTTATTTTGTGTGAAGTTTAAAATATATTTTTTCACTCTTGTGCTTCACACTTTCAAGCCGAGTTCATTCGGACAAGTTGAATGGGACAAGATTTTTTCTTGCATATTTTAGGAGCATCTTTTAATATGCAAAAGGATCCTATTGTTGAAATATCAACATTTTTGTGGGAACATGAATAGGACTGAAGGGCATTTCGTGATAAAGAGAAGTCGTCAACTGAATATGTATGGCGCCCTCTAAAATGCTTTCTACATCTCGAAAATGGTCTGGACAGCAGCAAAAAAATTCGCGCGCCTTGAGGCTTAAATATGCAATAGTACTACTTTCTTTACATTTTTAGAATCGAGAAAGTAAAGAGATGGAATGGAACGCTTACCTTCACAAGTGTACTGGCCGTAGTGCTTCCCACTTGATTTGTCTCCGCACACGACGCATTCAATGTTCTGTCCCTTATCCGCCGAGTTTGGAGAGGCTGCACTCGAGGCAGAACTTGAAGGTTGCGGAGGCTGCGTCGCTGAAACTATTGATGAGCCGGAGGACAATCCATTAGTTTGTGCGGATCCGTTGAGTCCATGCCCGTCTGGATCCTGTCCTCCGTGATGACCTCCAGGTCCCATTGTAGCTCCAAGACTTGGACCATTTGGAGGATCTCGCCAACCTGAGGAGGTTGGCGGAGCTACGAGAGCCATCATATCCGGGGTGAGGAGCACCCCTGGATTGGGTAAAACCCCTGCTGGTGGGACCAACAGCTTGTCGCCGTGCCTGGCCGCGTGGCCAACAAAAGTACCTTGGTTTGGGTGGTGGTGATGGGGGTGGTGAGGATGAGAGGAGTGGGGATTTATCGAATGTGAGTGGTGGTGAGGATGGTGAGAAGTGACAGTGCTTGGATCCGATCCCCAGGAGGGGAGATCAAGTTTAATGGGAATAGGCGTTCTCACGCTAATTTTCCCCAGCCCAGAGGAGGAAGTCGTACAGGAGGAGGTAGTGGACGATGAGGATGGGGACAGATACCCGTTTCCGTTTTGCAAATGAGGGAGAGTATGGTGCGAGGAGGGATGATGGAGTGGAGGAGATGAGTGGTGGTGATAATAGCTTGATGAATAATCTAACGTTCCTGAACCTATTCCACCTGCTGAGCTGGGGTCTACTGAGGTCGTTGAGGAAGGCAGGTTGTTATTGTGAAGAATTGTGTTATTATTATTACTACTATTATGAGATGCCGAGCTTGTAGATGAGGTCTCTGAAGATCCTGAGGATAACCCTGTGGATGTTGTTATTACGGAAATAACGCTTTCTTTCTCCACACTCGAGGATGTGGATGTCTCCTGTGAAGGCTGATGGGGAGACTCGGGCCTACCTTTCCATAGTAGGCCCGAAGTCGGCAGCTCACAGTTGACTATTTTGTCTGTCTTCCTAAACTCTATAGGAAAGTGTTTGGACTCTTTTTCCAATTCGTGATCTTTTTCTTGGTACTCCTCTTCGTCTGGAAGAATGTATTGGGGAGATTCACGAGGAATGTTGGAAGACGTTGTTGCAACTTTGGAGGGACTCACCTTGCACAATTAAAATGTTAATATCTTGCAAAAAATATTTCACAAGTCACGCACATTCACTGTCGCACATTGCCCTAGTAAAGCTTATCCAGAGTCTAGATTTATTATGTTCCAGTAGCTTTAACCGAGTCTCAGGTTGCCCCACAAGGTATAACACACAAATGAATTACGTAATATCGTTAAGATTTTGATATTAAAGTTTTTTTATTACTTTTTAACTGCAGGTGAAAGTAAAGTTAAAAGGAAGTCAGCGTAAATGAATGAGTGTGATGAAGGGTTCAAGTTCAGGCTATGTGGTCTCTGGTATCCGATGACTTATGATAAACCCTTTTGCTCTCTCGTGCTCGTGTCTGAACTCTTTCACTTCTTGTCTGATATTTGCGTTGACCGAGATCAGTTTCTCTCAGGTCACCAAAGGAGTCACTCTTCAAACAACTTGAGAGACAAATGCCAGAGTATTCTTCTTCTTTTTTAATGTGTCCACCTTGAACTTCAATGCGACTGTAGGGACCTCCTCTAAAAAATGATTCTGTCTCGTGTCCATTCAACGAAATTGCATTTTTTATCATGCGATATATATACCACATCAATAATTAAAAAGCCTTCTTTAAAATTGTTCAAGATTAAAGTTCAACAGGAGTGTACGTAAGATCAATTGGCCTGTTTTCTCTGCGTGGGTCAAAGTGCACCCGAAAGAATCACTGTGTGCACCCAGCAGTTACAGAGGTCACAATCAGCCCCAGACCTATAGAAAAATATCTCTTTTTTCCGTGTGAACTGCTACTGATCACTTTGCTCTCTGACAAGACTCACTCTGACTCTGAGACTCACGTCTCCTCATCATCCACACTCAACTTCAACTCATGAGATAAAAAAGAGCAAGAGAGAGCAAGCACTCTGTATCCCAATAATACAATGCCATTATGTTAGGGCTATGTGTGCAGTACACTCAATGCATAGGGGCAACTCAAAGCACACGACTCGAAAGACCTCAGAGTTGCACGGTCCCGACTTTCCAGAGCCCCGGAGGCAGGCCAGGCCAGGCCATGATTTCAAGCATTTGCGGTATAGGGGAAAGATACATTTTTTATTATGGATATGGATGCGATACGGAAAAAGCACGTCCTCGAGTAACACTTTGGGACCTCTATATAGCTTCCCTCATTATTGCTCGGAGTAAGTGCGAGAAGCGTAAGGATCATCGTATATCGCGTACTACTACTCATCATAATCATAATCATTTGAGATGCAATGCATTGCGATACACAAGAAAACAGAAGCACTTGCTCCCGCACTAGGTATATCTTCTTTATACGGCGAGGGTAGTCATATTTTTTCCCGTAAAAAGGGAAATATTATACATGTATTCTTTTTGCGTCAGTTCAAGACACGACTCAACTTAGGGCAAAGCTTATGCCAAGCCACCTCAAAAAACTCTTTTCCTTTTCAGAGTCTGAAGCTGGTTGGCTACTAGAATCGACCAAAGAACAAGCTACGACATACCTCCTCGCACCTCTCCACACTAAAAAAATCAAATTATTATGCTTAGGAGAAAAAATATGCTTGAGTCTCTCATCTTTTCTAACCACCACCACTTCTTTCGAATGAGATGAAAGGACGCGTTGTTGTTTACTTGTTTCTGGGGTGGACATTGGACAGCAGCACATGAAATGAATGGAATGATTTGATTTTTATTTATGAGGAAAATATATATAATCTCCAGCTCAAAAACTGATATCATATTATCATCGGCTTTTTGATGGGATGCTCAAGCGCTCCATAAAAAAGATGGAAATGAGATGGGGACATAAAAATAAATAGAGTGGAATCATTTTATGAAGGGAAAATGCAAAAGGGTTTGATGTTCACATACATTCATACATTTTCGGAGAAAATGGAATGACCAAAGATGCCCTGGCTCGACCGAAGTCGCCACCCGGGCTTGGCTTGTCTTGTACATATGCCCTTGTATAAAAAAGACGATCTTTTTTATGTCTTGAGGAAAAAAGAAAGGACTCCGGAGAACTCGTAGCAAAAGCCAGAGAGAGCTCTTTCCGTGGTTCGGGGTATTTCGGAGATGATCATGATCCTTGAGCCAGAGGACTTCTTTCTTTCTTTCTCTTTTTGTTTGAGTTTTTTT
>JAHZNI010003985.1:0-10823 GCA_027744415.1 Seira ritae | reverse complement strand
CTGGTCTCGTCCTCCCTCCGACTTTCATGCCCTTTGCGACTTTTCCATTGTCATCTGGTGAGATTAAGAAACAAAATAAATCTATTTTAAAATGAAAAATTTGATTTCAATTTTCCGGATGACATTTTAAAATGTTTTTGGCTATTTCTTACAGGTGGAGGAAATAAGGATCAATCTTTCCCATTTTCTCCTTCGCTGCCGCCGGCGTCATTGACTCCGAATAAAGCGGGAAGGAGCGTCTTTCATCCACATTTTGATGCGAATGGAAGCAGTCCGGAGGACGATGGGACTCATGGAAGGTCTAAGGACGATCCGGATTTTATTTCTTCGTGCCAGCAGAGTAAATGCCTCACCCCTAAAATTCAAACTATTTATAGGGTTGATTTAAATTACATTAATTAATTAATTAATTACTGTTGATTTAATCCAGGTGCTAAAATTATTCGTCAGCAAAAGCGGGACAGTGATAACAAGCCTCATATCAAGCGTCCCATGAATGCATTCATGGTCTGGGCGAAGGACGAGCGGCGCAAGATTTTAAAGGCATGTCCTGACATGCACAACTCGAACATTTCGAAAATTTTAGGTAAAACTGTCTTCAAAAAAATTCTCAGAAATTATGTAAAATATATTCTTTTGTTCATTTTTAAATTTATTTCTTTTACGAATTCCTTCTATCCACCCCCTGGGGGACCCGCCGGTCTTGGGGATATTGCTGACTTTGGTCAGTTTCTTGGAGGTGCGGGTGACATCCCGCCTGGATTGAGGTGAGATATCTCAATAGAAAAAATATCTTTTATCAAAAGTATCTTGAATGGGATGTTATCTCTCCATACAAAAAATTTTTATTCATGAAGACGTATGATGATGTCCTTTGACAGGGATGACACTACAAGTGACACCAGCAGTGCGGATGGGAGTCTCTTCAGCGATTCCATTCACATGGAGTTGGACACTCATGATTCCAGGCCGGGCTCCTCCTGAATTAGAAATGCTCGTCGTCGTCGTGTCCTCTAAAACTTTAGATAAAAAATATGTGTCAGTAAACTGTAATCCAATTTTTTGTAAAAGCTTTAAAACTTGTAGGTTCGGTGGACGGACATTCAACTAGGAAAAATAAATAGAGCTAAAATTGACGAATTCATTGAAGAATTTAAAAAAAAACTGTAAAGCAGGATAATAATTGCGTTGGTTAAAAACTGGATGAGGTTGTATATAAAAAAATTGGTAAACAGTAAACAATCGTAAAAAAATATAATCATTTAGATAGAGCGATGTTAAAATTAATTTATGGAGTGGTGGATTAAAATAAAGTATAATATATTACATAATAAGTTCAGTACAAGATTTAGATGATGAGGATGAGGATTTTTTGTGTACAATCAATAGAGACTCTTAGTTTCGATAAAGTTATAAAGTATTTATTATTCCATTGTAACTACATTGTTGTAACAGAGGTCTAAGTCTAAGGCATTCTTGCGAATTTGGGAGGGGGGATTAAGAATATTATGTAAAAAATGTTGTTGTAGTCAAAAAAGAGATGAGGCGTGAATCATTCAACGTACGTATCTATTTACTAAGTTGGATGCATAAATGATTTTTAAAAATTCTCAAGTGGCATGGTTTTAATAATTGCAAATTCCAAAGACAGTTTAGGATACCTCTTTCTGCACACTGAGAATGGACATGAGTAAAAACGGAAAGTGGATTGCCTCTTGCCTCTTCAAAAGCATAATACTGAATTAATACTAATTTCCAGATGCCGTTTGAAATGAAATGAGAGATGTTTGATTGAGGTGACCACGTGACCAGCAAGTTTCAAAATCTTTCGAAAATTTTCCTTTTTGCATGCTCAACATTCATGATTTGCGATGCGATTTGATGATGATGATTTGTGCAGTTTCAGTATTTTGAGGTATTCATGTTCCTGTTTAATCCACTACTGCTCTTTCATCTGTCGCAATTCTCAGAGTGCAAAGAAGAGCTACCAAGATAATTATACCAAAACCTGTCTGTCCAACTTCCTAGTAAGCACGTGAATTCGACTCGTCTTCGTCTTTGTACTATCTAGTTAGTCTCGCCTAACCCCAAAGTAAAATAGGAGGCCTCTGGCATGGCTTCTTTGTGCCCGATTTGCATTGCATTGCATTGTATTGTATGGGCAATCGATTACTTTATTTCTTGTCCATGTCCATATTTTGTTTTTGATTCAAGTATTCTCACTTGTCTTGTTTTGTATAGACCTACTTATATGATAAGTAAACTGTGTTGAAGTCTACAAATAGCTTTAAGAAGGCAGCTACAAGTCTGACTCTTTTTTTTTGACTAGAGAGATTTGAAAGTTGAAAACTGACTCATTCAAATCTTAATCCAAATCCAAGATGTAATTTTTAAGATGGGAAAACTAAATACATAGATACATATATGTATACCATTTACAATTAAATACATAGGAAGATTTCCATTTACACAGACAAATCAAATCCTGTACATAATATGCTTTAAAAATCATCTTTAAGATTAGAGTGGAGTCAACAAATGTAATATACATAAATGCATCTTCCTTATCTCTGTTAGATAAATCCTTTGTAATTACTTAGCCATTTTTTGTTTTATTGTCATTAATTACATACCCAAATGATATGTAAATACCTTTTGGAAGTTTTGATAACTCTAAAACAAACCTTTCTAGGTTAAAGCATTTGTACATATGTCGTATGTAAATACAATGTAAAATGTATGTATATTTCTCGTTGTCGCCTCACCAACAAATAAGTACAATAGCTCCATGTTCATACTTAATAATATCTATCGACATTACCAAAAAAATTGGTGAAATTCTGAATATATTATGTCAAACAGTTTTTTTCTGATGTAAATTAAACTAAATATTATTATGTTCTTCGAGATCGGAAGTCGGAAACAGTCTCCATTCTCCACGCGTAAATAATTAAATCTTGAACTTCAAAAGTCGAAAAGTCCATCGAAAAGAAGACCTAAGAAAAAAAAATTTTCCATGGACTGCTGCAATCAGTCAAAAAAAAATGTAGGCGTCATACAATTTAACTAGGATTACAAATTACAAAATAAATTAATTTTAAGAGAATAGATACCTATTATGCATAACAGCACCCAAAGGGTTAAATCAAATGTTTTTTTCCAGTGAGTGCATCATCATCATGTAGCCATTTACATTAGCTACTTTTAAGTCTTAGGAAAAATAGATCTGTATTATTATTTACTTTATAGAAAAAATTAAATATAATTAATGTGGAGTGGAATAAAAAAATACGTACATCATAATAATATTATTATTGCATGTGTCCGTAGCAGCAGCAAAAGAAAATCGTCAACAAATTTCAAAAGCCTAACTTCGTAAATATCACAATACCTAAGAAATGCTAAAAAAATGTAATGTTTAATCTTTTAGATTGTGTCATCCTGTAAAAATATGAAAAAAACTCGTATGTATCAAATAAAAACATTTTTCCGTTCAATTTCTCCCCGTATTTATTTACCTAAAAGAATGACATTTATTTTTGCGTTAAAAATTATGTACATAGTTTACCTTCGTGTTTGCATTTCAATTTTCCATTGTTGCAGATGGCCAGTTACATAATATATTTAATGTGAGGTAATGTAATGATGATGGACTCCCTGCTTGACTCATATATTTTTTCCTGGAGAACTCAATACAAATACATATGTGTAAACAGACTTTGTTCATGTAACAAAGGATTAGGATTAGGTATGTATTGGTGCTCGTCAATCCAATAATGCCTTTGTTTGAAGAGATGATACAAGATTAAAAAGTGGTGATGGTGATGTGATGATGAGATGAGCTCTCATATATATATTTTTTTTTCTCTTATTGACTTTCCCGTTTCAAATTGAACTGAACCGTACCGGCAAAAAAGTCATCCCTGCAGCAGCCACCACACCATACCACCTAGAACACCCTTTTTCCATTTTCATAATTACATTGATCATGCTTACCTATTACCTACGCGTACACGCATGCATTTTTTTTCTCCGATCATTCTATAAAAAATATTGTTTCAGTTCATTTCATATGGAGTAGAAGTAGAAGTAGAAGTAGAGCTAAGAGTTGTTGGAGGACTTTTATTTGATGCAGCTGTGCATTTATGGCTTATGTAAAGCATGAAATTATTGGGGGAAATAATGAAAATGGAATGAATGGGATGGCACCCTAGTCAGCTGGACTTGGACTGGACTTGACTGGAGGAGAGTGAAGCGTGCTTCTAATTCTAGATCTGGTTCCTCCTCAGTTGAGATTCCGAAAGTACCAATTTTCTCCTGAAAGTGATGAGTCGGAACAAGAGAAATTATCTCACTTGAAAACTAAAGTGAG
Organism: Seira ritae; assembly: GCA_027744415.1. Taxonomy (NCBI): domain Eukaryota; kingdom Metazoa; phylum Arthropoda; class Collembola; order Entomobryomorpha; family Entomobryidae; genus Seira; species Seira ritae. Next base: position 6,451 of record JAHZNI010003985.1, on the reverse strand, counting down.
CATATTTAGCTTTGTCCATTGTTTGAGGACGAGGAGCAGATGAATCGAATTCATCTTCCTGATCCTGATAAAAATAATTTTTGTCATTTTTTCTCTTCTGTCGGTGTCGGTCCGTCTGATTCGGTCAACTTCACTTCAAAAACTGGATGGACAAGGACTCAAACTTAACTTAATTCGACACGAGAGGATGGATGATATGATGACTCAACAACAAAAGAACTAAAGGAGGATTACGCATGGAACTGGTATGGTATGGCATATTCCTTGGAAAATTGACACCTTGTCTGCATATTATCCCCATTGTTCCTGATTATTAGGGCTTATCATAGAATGTAATTCTAGGATTTTTTTATGACGATTGTCAATTGTCACGTGCCCTCGCCTCACTGCACTTACTTCTGTACAGATATTTATTCCCTGAAAAAGTCAATATTTTCTTTGACGCTGGAACAATGTTCTCCAGTTATTGCCATCATCATAAAAATACATAGATACATTTTTCCACGTAATTGCCCCTAATAAACATTTAATGATCTGCAATAATAAGCTGGTTCGAGTCCTATGGTCCCGGGCGAATAGGTTATGCAAGTCCCAGTCCATATTACCCAAAAAAATCCTTGAATGTTTACTCCCCATTCCCCATTCAATGACATTGTATGCTTCATACCATAACATAATAGGATGATGCATTCTGGACAAAAGATACTTTCCATAATCCAGCAAAAAGAGGCAAAAGGCAATAAAAAAATATGCCGTTGTGTTTCATTGCAATATATGTATTTATTATTGCCCTAAAAGCCATAAATAAGTCAAAAAAAAATATGAGTGAGTGAGGGTTTTATATGTCGTCATCATGTAAGCATGTCAAGTCAACAGTCAACAAGGGACCAGCATAATAATATCATATCATATTTCCAAATTTTACTCGTATTTTTTTCGGGATCTGGAATGAAAAAAAACGATATCGTTTCATATTAGGTATGAGGATCGGATGAATGCTGAGAGGATGTCACAACTTTACTTTATTTTATTTTTCTATTGCTTCAGTTTTTGTGGAATGTGTACTGTGTACCCTTTTGTCGTTTTTATTGGTTTCAGTGAAAATTCTCAGATCTCCCCAAAACTTCCTTTACTTGGCAGGCTTCACTTCGTGGCATGACAATGACCAAAACTCTTCCGTTTCAAGTATCAGTTTCCATTTCCAAATCCAAATGAGGAAATGAACCCATGAATAAATTATTCGGCTCTTCTATTCTGTCTGAATTCGGATCGATTTCCCCGAAATTTTTATTTAAAATAACGGAAGTTGTACTTGTAAATTGAACTGGAGCGTGTCGTGTCTAGGAATGATTTGTTTTTAATCAATATATGTACATAAAAACGGTTCTGGGGAAAAAGTGCAGAGTTCATGCAAATAGATACACATGCACATGCTTAGTATTTACGATTTAAGCGTTTGGTAAAATTGGTAATGACGGTGTAATCCAATGAGAATAGGAGGAATTTTAACAAATCATCTCATCCCACTTCCACTGCACTGCTACTGCTGCATGGAATGAATGCAGCAAGCAACGGTTAAAAATTGTTTTTGCTTTCAAAGGGATCATGATAATGCTACCTGATCCTGATACAGCAAAATGAATTAGAATTAGGCATTCACACGGGAATAAGTGCAGGCAAGGGAGGAAAAAAAATCATTTGTCATTATGTATGATGCTTTCAGTTTCAATTCACAGTGAATGAGTAGGTGGATGCGATTCTAAAAGCAATGGTGGTGGTGCGGTGGTGGATAAGCCTTAGCCTTTTTTTATTCCGTGAGAAACTTTGACAGGGGAAAAAAATTATCCGTTGGGGAAATAGATATACCTACATGGTAATCTGTTGGGGTGAACGATGAGAACCTGAGCACCTTGCTTACCGTGCAATATTGAAAAAAAGGGTCTGAGTCTGGTTTCGTACTGACTGATCAGCAGATCTGTGGATTGGATAAAAATTGAATCGAATCGAACCCACTATCCACTATCCACCACCACCGAATAAAACAAATTGCCAGAAGAGCCAGAGAGCATTGTCCGACAATTTTACAATCCATTTCCCAGGAAGGTAAAAAAAAAGTTTGTATTTGTAATTTGTAAATGCTGCCTCATGCTTCATGCCAACTACTTAACAACTAACCCTTTCCCTCCCAGAATTTTACCCCAGAATTGAATGCAAAACAAAATGAAAAGAAATGCATATACCATGTCCGAAATACAAAACAAATGAACTGAAAATGAAACAGCTAAAATGGATTGCATTGCGCAATTTGACGGAGGACGACGACGGAGGTTCACAGCTTTACGCCCTCAACCCCTCCATGTGATCATATTATTGTTGTGTCATTGTTTTTTTTCCTGATTGTGTTTATCCTGGAAAATATGGGATAATGAAGAGGAAATCATGATACAAAATTTAAAGGATTAGGTATATTGGATTGGATGGGAATCTTCTTAATAGGATTTTCCACGACTAGACGTACACAAATTATTTTGCGAGCATTAAAAATTCACATTTTACGGGCCATTTCCTATTTGAACTCTTCATCAGAGGAATTGAATTGAGGCATTCTCACATTTCATTACATTACAATTTTACAATGATTATCGATTTCACCTGAGAAAAAAAAATTTATCACCGGAAGATTCACAAATTAACACTCAACTGGAGCTGCTGGGCTGTATTGGATTTGATGAGTAGGAAACAAATTTGAGAATGAATACCTAATTTATTCTGTGAGCTCATCTCATCGGGAATCAGAATCAGTAACGGATCTAAAAAAATCCATTAAAACTCCGCCACGGGAAACATGAAATATGAAATCTTTCATTGTTTCCATTTTTCCATTCTTTTCATGATTTACTGCTGGACTTGGAATTGGTGCCTGGAGAAAATGGTGGCCACTACCACACCCACCACTGCCTCTTCTGCCATGAGTATGACTATGACCATGGGCAAGGGCAGATGCTACCCAATCCAATATTCCTATTCATCTGATGAACTGATAACCGCTTTGTTCATTTAAAAAAATGTAGAACTAACCAAGCTCATCTCTTCGATTCGAATCTCAATTAGCTAACCGCTACTGTTCAATTTTCAGAGAAAAAAAATTAGGCTCAAGATTTATTATGATTACCAATTTACCTTTCGAAGAATCTTTTTACTTCAGCTTCTTTTTTCTAATTCCAGAGATTTTTTTTGAAACGTCGGAGATCACATCTGGCTTGGCTTTGGCTCTCTTTGGCGCGTGGTCAGGAAACAAGAACAAGAATAAAGGTGCTGTGGTGTGGATATCCTCCAATCATCCGATCAATTGTGGCTGTAGCCCTTTAATGAACTTGAATGGATAGTGAATAATGCATAATTAGAGAAAATGACGTCAATCAAGGATGCGGAAAAGGTGATTTTTTAAAAATTAATTGAAACATAAAGGGACAAGATGGATTGCACTTACATAAATTCATTTCAGGCGAGCCAAAGCCAAGCAAGTCCGAGTCCGGTTCATTAGTATTATGTAGTCCTTTTAATGTTTTAAAGTGGGTTAGATAGATGTACAAATGTCAGTAACTTTCAGCTTTTTAAAATTTAAAATTCACCACCCGTTCTTGATGCTGTTCCTTTTTTTGCGGATTTTTTTAATGAAATGGTAAAGTTTCAGTTCATATGTTGGAAAAGGTACATCATCTGGAAAACGTAGCTGAGAGAGTTGCGGTAAAAATGCATCCGCTCTTTTCGGACTTCACTTCATCACTTCGCATGTCATCATCATGAGAAACGGAGAAACATGAATGATCATCTCATTGACGAACCATCCATATCCATATCCATTTCCATGGATTTCGAGTGAAAAAGGAAAAGAGAAACCACAAAAAAGTCATGAAATGCATACCTATGCACCTACATGGTTTTTTTTCGCCAGAGGGAAAACAAAAAAAATTCCCACTGGGCTGTATGTATGTATCTACCTATTTCTTTTACTTTATGGCTTTTTTAGTTTTTAGAATGCAATTCATCTCTCCGAATTACTTAACCTCAACCTTATTCATTAGATCGATCGATAAGGAGAAAATTGAGAGGATTGAGGAGTGTACAGTTGGTAGAAAATAATTGATTGAGCTTTTTCGAATTCTGGCTCTGGCTCTAGTCCGATTCAAGGCTCATCCTCCTTTTCATCACGTCCATCCGCACATGTGAGAAAACATCTCATTTGCTTCCGAAAAATTAGATCAATCATTATTCCCTCCCGAAATCAATTTAATTCCCTCCAAAAAGAAGTGATGAGTGGTTAGTGGTTCCATGTAAATAATGATGGTGATATGTATTTATTTCTCGGTGCGGTTTTTTACTTGAAATTTATTTGGCCTCGTCAATAATGCTTCCGTTTTGGCTAGATGTCCATGCATTTTTTTACAAATCAAATTCATGAGAAACATATCCATATCATGTTGAAAAAAATTACCAACCTATGTAGGTATATCGATATCGGATGTGGCCAATTAAAGCATTACCTTTTGCGGTGGCACTTTTCATTTTCTATTTCTACATTTCAAAGCCCAAAGACGGAGGAACTGGAGGAAGACGACGCCATCCAGATCCAGGCCAGGCATAGGTGAGATGGCTCACCGCCACCGCGATGGTGGTCTGGTCTGTCAAGTCAAGCTGCAACAGTAATCAAATCAGTCATCACATCACCATCACCACTTCCAATTTTTTTGCAGGCCTTTTTCTATTCGTTTTGTTTCTTCAGTTCGCACCTGGTTTGGTTTGGTTTGGTTTGAACTCTTCAATCAAATTTTTTTTGATATTATGATATCTTCATCATCAAAAAAGGCATCGAAACAATACTTTAGGGTGGTTGATACTAGATAACTTCAACAATTCATCATTCACTGACTTCATACCTATTCCTATGCTAGCCACTAGCCGCTACCGCCACCCCAAGTTTACTTTAGCTTTTGTCTATTACATTTTACATAATATGACATGAGCATTGTACATAGTTGTATTGTAGCCTTTTTTCAGTAAAAAACACACACAAATGACAAGAATGATGACATGAAATGTAATATAAAGTTGACGCTTTATATTCGCACTCGTCAACTGGCCAACAATGAACTTTTTCTTGCATTGTTGCATCCATTTTTAGATTCAGATGTAACTTACTCCATTCACCATTCCCATTCATCATCTGAAGGGCGATGCTAATATCTTTTGATGAAACGAATTATTTGATTCTGATGACCTTACAAATACGTTTAAAAAATTGTATTATCTTCATGAGGAGTTTCTCCACTAAAATATGAATATTTAATTGACCAGGTGAATCAGATCAACATGTGTTGATGAAGATGAAGCTGCTGCTACTGCTGCTGCTCGCTGAACTCTATGGACTCATTTCATTTACAACTTACAATTTACACATTTGACTTTTTTCCCCTCTCCTTCAAATATATTTTTTACTTCGTTCGTCATCATCACTGTCACCTCCTGTCATCTCTCTTTTGTCAAAGAATTTTTTTTAAAACATGAAACAAGTTTCATCTTCATTTTTCTCTGAATATGAATGCAAATGCAATATACATATGCAAGCGATACTTCAACTTCGGTATTGTGCATAATATGTAGGTATGTAATTGTAGCTCCTCTTCCTCCTCGTCAAATGATGAAAAAAATGAATTCTGGATAAAAGGGTATGAGTCCATGTCCAACATCATCATTTTTTATAGATGCAATTGAATCGAACAAGGTGACTCTTGTTCATTTCAGGAGTTGGTATCATGATCAATGATCACGATCATTCATTAATACATTCTATGTATTCATAATTCATATAATTTTTTGAAATGATAGAAATAGAAACGAAATGCTAATGGAGTCATAATCATAATGAAAGTAAAAATATGTACATCTGTTTCTGTTTCATTTTATTCCGAGCTGGGTGCTAGCTATGCTCATGCATGCTTATAGGGGGCTTGTCCTTGTCCTCTTGTTTCAATTCAATATGGATAATATATTTGCTGAGGGCTGAGGCGCATGCCATAAAGGCAGCCCATGCCACATGTTTGAGTTGAGTTTCAGTCATTTCGATTATGTATATTCATTTTGAACATTGAAACTCTAACCCAAGTGCACTTTTCCGTCCTCTTAAGTTTTGAAAAATTTGATTCATTTTTGATGTAATCGTAATGATTGGGTATTTTTAAAATCCTCATGGTATGGTGAATAATGGTGGCTCCCTGATGAACCCAACTGGAATGAGAACAATGAAAAAATAATTTACATGTGTAAGTACCTAAGTACATATAGTAGCCTCAGTAGTAGTGGCGTGGCATTGTTCAGCTCTTGAGATGAGCATTGTATGTATGCAATGGCAATGAGCAAAATTTTTTTTTTGGGGGGGGGGAATGTAAATTTC
>JAHZNI010003984.1:0-26116 GCA_027744415.1 Seira ritae | reverse complement strand
TTTTATACCAACGATGGCAAATTATTAGGAGAAAAAACTGGCAATTTAGTTGTTCCAAGCCAAAAGCCAAGGAAAGATTTTATCGAGGAAAAAAAGTTCAAGAAGTCAGGGGAATACAAAGAAACGAGTCACGTTTCTCTCGGTAGTTAGCCACAGACAAAATGGCAACGAGGCAGGAGGTAAACATCTGAATTCATTTTCCTTCATTGAAAAGATCACGCAAACTACTTAAAACAACTCAATAGTGTTTTTTCTTGTTGTGATGAGCCGTCATTTGCCAATTTACAATTTTTTCATTCAAAAGTTTATGCTCATTATTATTAGCTATAAAAAGGCATTTTAAGTCATCAAAACACTTTGTTTCCCCTATTGAAATCCTACTTAAAAGGGGTGAGAGGAAGAGGACGAAGAAGGATTAGAAAAAAGATGTTCATGCACAAAATTGAAATGGTCAAGGTTCTCAATGAAAGATCGAAAGAGTGAGCACGTTGACCACCAGTAGTCATCAATCACCGTGATCGCCACTTTCGATTCTTCATATAATTTGCTTTTTATTCACCGAAGGTGCTTGTTGATTATTCATGCTATTATATTTGCATCCTCTTATATCTAACACTGCACTGGCATGGCAGACAATCATGAAACGATTGCGCTTGAATTCATAGAGATTTTTATTCTGAAGTTATGAAATACGCTGGGTGACAGACTATGCAATGAACAGTGGTATTTAAGGTACGTCTCATTCAATCTCAATGTCGCACGCACCCAAATCCCACACTGATTATGGTAATAATGAGCAATTCAAAAGGAAACAGACATTCGAACAATAAATTATTCACTCAATCGGAGGAAAAGAAGTAACGAAATTTGAAAAAGAAATAAGTACCTTTGATTTTTTCAAGGTTTGGGTTCTACAAAAGGAATTTTTATTTGCTAGAAATAAATCCTTAATAAAAATAGATGGAAATATTTTGTGAATGTATTTTCAAAAATAGAAAAATACACAAGCAATATGCATGCATAGAACTGAAGATGATAAAGGAAGCGTTCATTAGTTCAGTCAGATCTCATGAAGATCTTTTTTCGCATCGAAAAAGCATTCCGCTGAGGTCTTCGTGAAATGCTAGAAGGCACATCACATCAAACAATGTTTCATGTGTAGTGAAAAAGGAGAAAACTTAGATCCATTCTATAATGCGAATTCTTTCGTTTGCTAAATATACTAATTAATAAAAATTTAATCTCAATTTCACCTTACTTGTAGACACATCGGAATATAATTAAAACGTCATTTCGCTGCTGCATACTCTAAGCTAAGTACCCTAAATATTAATTAAATGCAGCCTAAAACTCGTGCATTACTTGCAAATACATATACACGTAGGCAGAAAATTGTTAAAGACTGACATCAAACACTCGTAAATTTTTAAAATGACTGACATTTTCCTGTTAGCACCTATTTCATATTTTTCTCACTCCTACCTTCCCCCTCCCCGTCTATCTGCATCTTTTTTTCGTTATTCTGTCTTCTCATTTCTTAAACGTGCAATCAGTTCCGTTCTTTTAGTGTCTTGCATAATTGCATTAACTTCCACGAGGAAATTTTAACGATGGGTGTAGTAATTAGGCCACACGGTAATAATTTCTTGATGACGATGATTCGTCGTATTAGGTTTTATTGGATATCTTCAACATCACCCATCTTTTACTTCTTCGAAATTCATAAACTACTGGGATCTTCCCCTTTCTTTCATTAGCAGAGTGATATTATTTACGTGATATTCTTGTTCAAAACAGTTTTAGAAAGGAAGGTGTTATGGGTTTGAATGCCTCATCATAATATCATCCTTCCCGTCGATTTATGTATTTACATAACGATGCGTTTGTGATGCAGTGCTCAATTGGGATGATAGTTTCATCCAATCATCAATATATTGCGATGCATGTGTTCTAAGTAATAAGGAAAAATCTAAATCACTGTTTTAGTGTCCTCTCTCTCCCGAGCTGTTTTGTTTAGAATACCTCCTTCGATAACCACATCAGGTAGCTCTGCCCGAGAAGCCGGAGATCATTTCTTTGTTTCATCATCCCCATCGTCTTGTTTCGTCTTGTCGTTGATCATCTTCGACTTCGACATGCTTTTTTCCCGTCCCTTATTCACTCATTTCCTTTGTTTTGTGTCATATAAATGCAACTAGAACTTGCTGATAAATGCACATGAATGGATCCGATCTGCGGCCAAAATGAGTTTGAAGCAATTAGACAAGAAAAAGTCCACCATGAAAGTCTGAATTTTAACGAGACTTTTCGAAAGAAGCGACAACTTTTATCGCATAACATAATGCATGTATGTATATGTATTCGAATTATATGTTTCGCGTAGCGCGTCTCATTTCTAAAAATGCACCACTGTAATTTCATCGTGAGTTTGCCTCATATTTCTTAAGAATTGCATTTAAACTCTATGCTATTATATCATACATTGGCATATCCTCTCATTTACATTCACTATTGTCTATCATCGTCGTCATCAACAATAAGAACGATTAATCATTTCTAGTGCCGCTCACTTTGCCTTAGTACTCCTTCCTAAAACAGATACCATTTTTGCATATTGTTCAGGGATGCGAGTCGAAAGCAAATGCGGCAATTGTTGATGCTGCGATGATTAGTCATTGCTATGCTATCATCTTTTCGTGATCCATGAAACTAATTCGACTAGACAAGTGACAGAAATGAAGGCGTGACCATAGCCATCCATCTCCTTCAAAAATTGCTCCGAGGAAGGTAGCGTGAGAATTTGCTTTTTAAAATGCATATCTTCGCCCTGAAAGCAAACTTTTAGTACAAATCTTGCTAATTCTAAGTAAATTAGATGGGTTTTCATTAAATATGCAAATCAACTGCTTAATATATTCAAAAGTCATTTTCTCTGATTTTGCCCATTCATTATCGATTCGTAAAGGTAATTAGGTTAATGCAATAACTGAAGAGGCTACTGCTCTAGTCATCAATCAATTAGGCTAACTGACGTAAAACCAAATGGAAGTGCATTGCCATGCCATTGCTATGATTAAATCGTCTTAATTCTTTTCGATTACGAAATCAATGATGAAGCGCTTCTTCAGAATAGATTAGGGCATGTAGATACTATGAGGCAATGTGTTATCATATCATATCGGTGATCATTCCTTCGAAATTGCAACACGGCGTAGTGTTCTTTTTTTATTATTATTCATTCTTTATGTCTGTTCTGGTTCTCTTTTTTGGCCAACAACAATGCTTAAAATAGCTTATTATTATTACTAAACATATCTTATTTTTTATGATGCACCACTTTCTATCACATCGATCACATCAACAATTCTATTTTTGTAACTCCATTTTTGAGAAAAAAATATTTCTCTTCTGTTCTTCGTATCAGAGAAATAATAATAATAACACGTCATATTCTCTCTACATTGCATTGTTGGACAATCGCTTGTTATGCAACACTTACCGCTTTTGTTCTTTGTCCACTTCTTCTTCTCCGCCAAAAGTTTTTGTATGCTTCTGTCCCGTATTCTCTTTCAAATTTGTCGTCTTTTTTATATCAACAAAAGATGAGAAACCACTTGAGATTTGAAACTGAATATTATGAATTATGTGTTTTCATTAACCGCATGAAACACTTCGCAATTGAGTAGACGTGAAGGAGTTTGACAAAAATGAAATACCTGATGATTTCAAGATTGACAGACGTAATCCCATGTTCAAAGCATTATTATCACGTGGCAAATACCTTTAGAGTTGAGACTTACTTTTTCCGTTGTAATTTATCCGACCATTATATAATCATCATTTTCCCTTGTCCTCCTTTTACGTCTTCGAGATTATCCTCTGTCATCTCTTCACTCGCCGAGCAAACAATTTTTTCAGAGGGAAGGAAGATTGCCATTGCCGTCGCCGTCTAAATTAACACATAAAACGTGGCATCTCAAGTTGAGGCACACCGCAATAATGCAAACACTCATTTATTATCTTATTTTACTGAAGATGGTAATTTAATGCTTGTTTGCTCGAAAATTGGACTTTTAATTGTACAAGATTTTTAAACTATTCCGAAATATTTTTCATTGTTTTTTTTTCTTTCGCTTTCATTAGAAAAAATTGAAAAGGTAGAGCAGGAAAGGGTTTGTCAAACGAAGAGAATGAGTTCTGCAATCCTTTCTGCTGCCTATGAGCCTTGGTAAAATAAGTTAACTTATAGCGTTTTATACTTAGCATCGTGTACAATTAAGATCTCCAAATTTGGCTAAAGTTAAGTTTAAGTTGCATGGGCGATTTTTAATCCAGTTAAATCCGAAGTTTAAAAATTGCTCCTGCATTCATTCCACGTCGTGACTGATGGAGAGATTGTGGGGATGTTTGAAAGTAGAAAATAATCACGCTCCTTATATTCTCTTACTCATCATTTAGAAAGTTTATTTGTAGTATTTTATGAACTTTAATAACGTGTCTTGGCTTTACAATAAAACTGTCAAAATATCAGCAGTTGCTCAGTACCTCTATTTTCAAAGGTACTCTTTGAGCTTCTTCTTCTATGTACATACAAACATATTTGAGATCTATTCTGAAAAAATAACTTGTCTTTCATTTCCCCTTTTGCAAGATTGAAACCAATAATTAATGATGTGTACATACCTATGCAATATACATAAGTGAGAGGGACACGTTACTTATGATAACAAACTCTAAACTCAACAATCTGCACAAAATTGTTTATTGCATTGAAATATGCAATTGATGGCTACGGTCTAAAATCATCGAGTATCCCACAAATCCGTCCTGGGAAAATTGAAAAAAATACAAAACTGGGCAATTTTAGGGTGGCTATTAATTACCTTTTAACATTTATTGTCGAGGTAACAAAATAGAGAAAAACGAACGATTAGGTTTGATTTAGCCCTTAGGAAGATGAAAAAAGGAAAAGATATTATTATAGCAATTTCAAAACCGCAAGTTCCCCGTCAGGAAGTAGGGAGGGAGCCAGGGAAGACTATAAGTTTGACTCGACTTTTTTAAATGGCACTTACTCAAACGTCAAAATACACAATCGCCAGTTTGAAAAGTCGTCCACTTTCTTTTTAAAAAATTAAGAGGCTCATGGCTCATGCGCAAGACTGATTTATATGAGAAACTCATCTAACATATGTTTAAGTGTTAGTGTTACTGATACGATTAGTGTCATCATGGCACGAAAATCATGCGAGAGCATCAATCACCCTGAATCATTTAAATTGTTAATAAGGTAAACAATAGTAGTGACATGAAGAAATATGGAATGTACCTAATAAGTAGCCCTTGTAACAATGACTAAGCATTAAAAGCCCCTTTTTGATCTCATTGAGTGTGGAGTATCGTAAATTCGCTAATGCAAATCTATTCCCCAGATCGATAAAGTAAATTTTTTGATGGAATGGTGTTCATGTAAATGCATTGCATGCATGCGCATGCTCCCTTCGTTGCATTATATGGATATTGATATTCAAACTTATTAAAAATTAGGTCAAAATTGATTTAAATAATTTTTAAGTATATCGTCAAAAGATCATTATCATCCTCTTGTCCTAATTAATGCTGGCTGTAGCTGGGATTATTTTACGGGAAATCTTTTCTGTTTCTTCTTTCAGTACAATTACAACTGGGAAGTGAATGATGAGGAGTCAAAGAGCTACTATGGACACGAAGAGAAAGGAACTGAGACTGGGAGAACGGAGGGCAAGTACTTTGTCTGGCTCGCTGACGGACGTCTCATGACCGTTGAGTACTACGTCGATGGGGAATCTGGTTTCGTGCCAAAAATCACCTTCAGTGATCCTAACTTTAGTCCTCCAGCAGCTGCCGCCGCTGCGTAAAATTTAACTAGACCAATGTTATAACTCCGTGTTTGGAAGAATATAGGTGATATGATGAACATTAAAGCTACAGAATTCGATATTTTTTATATATGCGACACAGATATCAAATTTATTAGGTTTATAGACTGTTGAAAAATCACCAGAACTTATTTACAAAAATATTTCTAGTTATTACCACCAATTTTTCTCATACATAAACAAGTCAATTATTATTGTGACGGTTCTATGCCCAAATTAGAAATTAACTTTGCATGATACTGCAAGCTGAAATCGTAAATTGAAGTTTAAATTTATTTTCGTTATTTTTATTTAAGTACATTTGCATGGATCTTCTTGTTATAACTGTCATTTTTATATTCAAATTACGCATTGGATGTCAAATTATTGAACTGTACTCGGTACTTTCTTCGAAATCTTTACTTTACATTTTACGAAGACTTCTTGATTGCTGAACAGAACTGCGAATTTCCTATCCCCACGACCTCAAGTATAGATATAAGACGTGTAATTTGTTGATAAAAGAAAATTTATTTTGAGACATTGTTTTGTAGGCTTTTGAAGACAACTTTAATAAAAAAAATTCCTAAAATATTGAAACTAAAAAACGATTATTAATTTTGGTCGCCATTTATTTATATGCATAGCATGTCCACTTTTCATTAAAGTTTGGCAATCATTTACGTAACTAGCATTTTCAGAGATAGATATCCCATAGCCCTGTCAAAATTGGTCATAAGCACTTTCCTATTTGGATTGGCCGATTTTAACTTCTGAGCAAAATGGAAAAAGAAAAGAAAAAAGAACTGATGAAAAGAAAGGAAAGCATAATGAACTTTTCTCATCGCATAGAGTTGATTTAATTTTTTGCATTGCTTACTTGTCTTTACTTGATTAAAAACCATTGTTGATGATGGAACTCCTTTCTATGGTGACTCGCTAGCTCCTAACTCGTGCTATTTCACTTACCCTAATTGGGGAATGAATGTCACTGACAACAGCTATTGTTTCATGACCTCATTTATAAAACCGATTCATTGTCATTAATTTTTAATCAACAAAAATAGGAATACTCGAATACTGGAATATTATATAGAATGCATAATGATTTATTTCAGCCAATTTTATTCAAGGCACAGAATGAAGATGAGCAATTCATGCGGCAAACAAACATAATATGTTATTGCTCTTAAGCTTCGAAATTCAAGCAAACATTAAAAAGGCAGCATTTCGCCTTAAATTTTGGCGAAAAACGCTAATTACCTAATGGAATTAGCAAGGAAAAAAGATTGGAAACGCGTTGTCGCAAAGGTATCTATGTATTTTGGAAGCTTTCTATATACTTCAGTATATCGTGCACACTCCACTGTTCTAACATTTTCATCCGGACCTATTTAACAAAAAAAGTAAATCACATTCCTCAACTAATAAGAATGCAATTACGAGAAAGAAAGACAAAAGGTGAAAATCGAGGACAAACGAGGTGAGTTGCACCACCAGGATCCAACGTAAACACTAATCATGTTGATGCATTGGGGCAAACAGTCATTATTCTTATTATTGCTTACTTGGAAAACTTGTACCAATAAGAGCTGCCGATAGAGAATGCGTGTGTGATATCAAATCCGATGTTTTATCGAAAAACCTTGATCACAACAACATTATACGTACACCGCGCACCATGCTGCTGACAATGACGATGAAGAAAACTAGGTGAGCTAATGTGCGATCGTTTCGAAGGAATGCGAATGGCTTGTTAGAGACCGGAAGTATGTCCACGCGTCACTTGTTCCTGCTCAGTTCAACTCTCATGGCATCATTAAACCATTCCTGTTTTAGGGGGAAAATCACATTGTTTTTATGTTAATCATCATCATCATCACCATCGTGCTGCGTGGACTATGGCTGTGGGTAAGAACGTACGTACGGAATGACACACGCATTATTACGTACCAAAAATTAAGTTACAGGATGTTTATTTGCTCTAACAAGGGCATAACACAGTTTCATAATTGACAAAACAAAATTATATGGATTTTTTGGAAACAAGAGAGATGAAATGACAAGTGTCACTAATTTCAAGTGGAAGGAGAGAGAAACAGAGTGCATAAAACCTTCGTGCAATTTATTTCATTTATTTGAGCAGACCGTAAAACAGTGAATTGCTCGCGTATTCATTCGCTTTCATTGTAATTGCAATGTAATGTAATTGTGGATATTGACCGAGTAAACATAAAACAGGACAATAAAATATTTTTTTTTCTTCCCCACCTCAAACAAAGAGCTTTCAGTAGAGTAAGCACAGCAACAGTAGTAATCGGACCTAGATGAAAAGGCACAATTATTTTCCGGTGTTGGTGAGCAATGAAAGAAATGAAATTGCCGTAACTCTCTGCCCCACTGATCTGCAAAGCAAATTTTATTGCCGTACATTACCAAGATTATATAGGTTTTACGATAATTTAGTTTCCCGTTTTTGGTGAAGTTTTTTTTAGAAAATAGCAGGTTCCGGTGTTTTGAATACTTAATAGTTAACTCCTTGGATAAAATGTCGCAAAAAATTTTTGCCATGCAAAAGATGGTGTTCAAATTTGTTGGAAAGCTTGTTTCTGAAGACGTCAAAAGGTTCGGTCATCATATCATGAAGCAAGAGCGAAGGCTAGTTGTGTCCATAAAATACGTGACGCCAAAAATTCCTTTTTCAGACCCCCGCCCTCCCCCTTCGTAACGCTGTTTGTCATATACCAACGTATGGAGTGTAACGCTTGGTCCAGACCCCCTCCCTTCCCCCTCAATGCGTTACGTATTTGATGGACAGTCCCTAAATGGAGTGTTCGGTGTTGCTCAAGGGAATTTCCGTAGATTTCCATACACATATTTTTGGTTGCAACGAGTCCATGTACCCTATTTCTGATCCAGCCCGTGAGCGTTAGGACGCCTTAATCCGAAAATAAAGGAAAGCATAAAAATTATCCGCGAATGTGTCCAAATCTGGATGTTACCTTAAAATGAAGTACCTATGATCAGAGTTTCGCATGTTTTGAGGATGTGAAAATAAGTGTGCATTTACAACCTAGAAAATGAAGTATACAAATTGTTCCTCAAGGCCTCTCACATATTTATACGAGTCGACTTCAGCACCCAAACAAAAAATCTCCTACACACACATTGACTGATTGTGAGGCTGAGATTGTTTTAGAAATGGAAAAGCATGATTTTTTCATTACGCATGGCATGTTTTCTGGCGATAAAATCCTCTGGGTAATTAAAGTGATGTAGATTGTAGACATTCCGGGACCAACTCGTAATCACTCTTGTGCCGAACACTCGGTCGCCAGAATTGCCAAACTCAGGGAAATACACATGGATGACATATACGAATAGAAGGTTCATAATACATATAGGTATGTATTATATATACATGCAAATGATTATTTCGCAACTTCCGCCGCATGCTTATAAAGCAAAAATAACTTTTTCCCGAGATAAAACAAAACCATTGCTTCATGAATTACCAAGATTGGATATATTTTTGTAATTATTATACCTATTTCCTCTCTGAAAAATATTCCTCGAACTAACATACCTAGACATAAGATCGCGTTTCTTTAGAACAGCTAAAAACGTATGCCTCTAATTTTCTCGGAGAAATGCTGTGCAAGAGTAAATCCAGTAAATGCGACTTTCTCCTTGCCTTTGATTTCTAAAATCTAAAAAGGAAAAAACATGAGATGTAAAAATTGCAGTAGGTCGAGAGTGTGAATCAAATTCATCGTACTTTTCTTCCTCTTTCTTGTGAAGCGAGATTGGCTAGTAAGATTAGAATGTCTTTGAACATGAAAGCATACCTCCCCCATTTCTCTTGTTTGACCTGATGAAATAAAATATTTTTTAACCGTAATTCATGCTCCCAAGAATAAGAATAATGCGAATGCCAAGTGCGACTTGTAAGATTGCCTCTTGACCAAGTAACGTATTACTGGGCGGTGCTTCCAAATTGCTCCCTTGAGAGCGACCATGATTATTATTTTTACGTAGTCGCATTGCCAATTGCCATCCGATTACAACGATTTCGGGGAGTAAGTCAAAATAAAACCTGAGTGAGGAGGGAAACCTAGCATGCATAAATATATTATGTACATATTCCAAGAATCACTAAAGGGTAATACAATATGTACTGGTATGCAGTATACGCAAACGATTGTTACAATTATATTATACCTATACACAAAAACTCACATTCATGTGGAAGAATGTAATGCAATGCCTGGAATTCAAAGCTCTTGGAAACCAAAAAGATTTATGATTACACTATTTTAGGTGGAAAAAAAGTTGCGTACTGTGTGTGTGTGTGTGCGTGCGGATATTGTTATTATATATTGCGTACACACTATTAGTAGGTATTTTATATTTTGTCAAGTTCAATCCGCCTACGCCAGTTCATGTCACGTGAGGTGAGCATTTGGTTCCCTAGACCATTGGTCAATAACATTTTGTTCTAATGACTTATTGTTATATTGAATCAGCCTCGAGATTTCTTAAGAGTACTCTGCTTTCTCCATGATCGATGCCTTTAGATATCTGAAGATTGCGCAGTTTTTTAACTCTTGGAAATAATAAAGCACTTGCTTTGGAGAAGTCGCCAGGAAAAAATATGTGTCTTTTCCTGGGAAATTCCTGAATGTGTAGTGTAGTACTTAGTTGGCTTGACTGGCTATCTTTTACGACTCTGCTTGACGCAGCTTGAGTGGGGTGGATAGCATTAGACATTACAATTCATAAGCTTGGTTTTATGCATCATGGTGGTTTCGTTCCTAGGTTACGATCTGTTTGGAGCATTCACCTTTACTCCATCATTAGTATTACGAAGAAAGTATAAAAGGCTGGAATAAAAAAAACTGGAAGTGAATGTTGTTGTGGTTAGCTACATACATGGTGCTGGGTTCCAAGTTCCAGGAAAGCAGTAATATGTGAGTACATAGGCATGTGAATTCAATTTTCGAATCAACAGCAAAGAATGGACAGAACGCACTTTCAGTCAACCAAAACACGCCAAGTCGAGTGAAGAAGAAAAGAAAGTCTGTCGTCTTTCAGAGCTCAATGTTGATGCTCAGGGAAGGAGTAAAAAATTACCTCGTTTGGTCTATACTTTTTCCCAGCTTGTCAAGTCGATTTTCGCATCATAAACGATGGAAAATAGATTAAACACTTTCCCTTCGTATGCATATGCATTTAAGAATAAAGTTCACGAGAGAGGCTTAAGTAAAATAAGAAAAGATTGAGACTTAGGGAAAACGCAAGCCTTTTAGGGGAAAGGGATTGTAATTTAATTAATTGGCATCCTTTATTGCGGCATTGTTTTATATTTGTCGCCCCCGCCGAAAATGGCAAGTTTCCTTCCAGCTTCGAATACGTGAACATTGATTTAGTCGATCCATACCAATCACTCTCAGAAGCATAAGCAAAAATCGTATTTTTGCAAAAGAGCTCAGCGAATGCGAATGTACATATATTTATATGAGGAAATCAAGTATTAATGGTAATGACCTATCATCATCTACTCGTGAACCTGAGTCAACCAGGATTTCTCTAGAGTATGTCATTGCACAAATTACTCCTAACCTAACAGACGACATTTGACTCAGACATGATACCATGAATCGACATGAACAAAACCGGACATTACAATATGAACAGAATAAATTTTCAGTAATGCATACTAGTAGAAGAGTATATTATGTATTTCCAAATTGCATCAGGTTTAGGACTGGGATGAAAACTGAAACTCGTCATGATGGTGATTGCTTTGCTTGGATGATGAAACGACGGCTAAAAATACGCAATCAAAAAGTATATGTTAGCCAAAATAAAGCAGCGTTATCTTGATCATCTGAAAAACTTCCCATTTCTACTTCCATTCCACTTTTTTTTGTGTCCAATTCAGATTCAGGACCAGTGAGTAAAAAAGTACGGAGTATACAGCACTTCCGATTTACTTATCTTGCTATGCAACAAATAAACTCAAATTCAAAGTTTCATGTGAACTGTGAACATAATGCTACATACATTTTTTCCATACTCTCCCTCCCTTCCCGTTTTAGTCATCATCATGGCAATAATACCAAGTACAATATGCAATGGCAATGGCCATTATTAGTTAGCCACTGGTCATTTTTTGCATTTTTCACTTCTCAGTTCTTGCATGTGAAAAACATTTTAACAACGTGCACACTCGTAACAAATTTATGAAGGTTTATGCCTATGCTTGCCTAACTGTTCTTTGTGATCTAATGAAACGTAGGGGTAAATACAAATAGTACGCCTAACTCAGTACCGTGTACTATTTCCATAATAGATGAATTCTTGCTTTTCTGTCGATCCGCAATACAACAAAAAAGAAACGTTTTTCGTATTCATATTCAATGCTTTCATTCAGGTGGAGTGAAATAGGTAAAATAAAATCCACTGGCTTGCAATTCGTCACTGAGAGTTCTTGCAGCCTATTGTCACATTTTTTGTATATTTTGCTTCCTCATGAAAGTTTCTCCACAACTAGCTCTAGCTGAACTTACCCCAGACTAGACCAGACCACCACAGAACGAAGGAATCGTCATTGCCGGAGAAAAAAAGTTGTTAGTGGCTCGTGGACGTTCCTCCCGGTAACAACGGAACATCGTACGTGAGAAATCTGTTTGTCGTTATTTTTGTGTGTGAGTCGTGTATTGTGATTTTAAGGAAGAATGTCATGACATACGTGACATTTAAAAGCCCTCGAAATGCAAAGTTTTTGAATAAAAAAATCGTCCTAAATTTTACTCATTGTACTGCACCTAACTTGAATAGCGTGAAACCTCGAAAATAAGTCAGGAAAGCATATTATGTAGATTGTAGATCCAGAGGAGAATAGGAATTTTAGTGTTTTGTCGCATTAAAAATGCACCTGAGTTGCTTGTATCCGTCCATCATGTGAAGACGTATTCGCATTCACAATTCACAATGGGGTTTTGTGGCATCGCTGAAAAACGGCTCTTTTGGTTATTGTGGTGAGTGCCTCAGTGCTGACGACGACGACATGCGAGTTGAGTGTTGGTGTTGCTGATGATGACGGAAATGCTCTTTGTTTTCTCTTGCTTATAAATTGATTTCATTTTCTGCATTAAATGTGCCCCTACTCAGTTAAATTGAAAGGAAAATTAACCTATGAATATTTTAAACGTGAGGGAGCACGGTAAACATGAGAGTCGCATGGAAAATGGAGAAAATGATTGGATCCACTACTGCTAGTCAAAAATCTAAAAAGAAACAAAATTGCTGATTTACTCGACAATTTAGCAAATTACACAAACATGGGCTGCTGTAGGCATACGAAGTAAAAAGAATGACATTTTAGGATATCGTTTGTCATCAAAAGTTGCGTGGCGAGGGTGAGAGCGGTAGGTAACGGAATTGCATAGGGACATGGAAATTATGTAGGTGAGCATTCTTACAGTCGACACCATTTGTTCCTCAAAAGTTGCACCTGTTTTATTGTATGAAATGGATTATGAAGTACCTATTTCATTAAAAAAAAATTTTATGACTGGATTAATTCATCCTCACAATCCGATGTCATTCATGAAAAGCAGTAGTAGGTACATAAATAATCACGGATACACAATTTTGATATTAAATTTTCCTTGGACGTCAGGCATGCCTTTGCTTGACAGCAATATGCACTGTACATTTCAAAACTATGTTAGAGTTAGCGAATAACGACTCGAGTCTCTCTTGAGCCCTTTCACGTCAGGAATGTTTTTTTAAACTTCTGGAAATTCTGTGCTCAGTTTCATTGCAGTTAAACACTTAAATTGAGAATGATATTTCTCGACAGTATTTCGTGCTCAGAGGAAATTATAAATTGACTTGATAATGACTTTAAATTGCGACACATCATTACTAAATTTTACACTTTTTTCAACTGTCCACTTCTTAATATTGACAGATTGCAGACATGAAATCCATGCCCCGCCAAGCAAATAATAGGGGGCGATGATGATGATGACGGAAGAAGACGATAACAATGATGAGCACGACAAGACATACGCCGCATACGTTTTCAGTCCAGGAAGTTTTTTTCACCCTATTAAATTTTTTCATCGGGGGCCAAGCGAAGAGCAGTAACAAAGCAAAACTGTCAATTATTGACATCAACAACAGTGAAAGAGAAAGGCATGCTACAATTGATTTATGCTCGGAAGAAAGTGAAATAGAACGATGACGCGACGAAGGTGCGGGGAGAAGAAATCTAAAAAACGTGGTCCTAAATGCATATTCCCGTTTTTTCCTTATGCATTAACTATTACGCATGTTCTCGTTCGAAGCTTGTCGCTGCTTCCATCTTAATTAATAACTTCTAAGTATACAAGAAATAAGATGGCAATAGAGAGGTGCTAGAAAAGACACTGCCTTAATATGTTTTTTTGAAAGTGCTCTATAGTCGATCTGTGTTAGTTCAACGTGAACTAGGGTCATCAAACTATATAAAAAATGGTGAAAATATTTCTTAAAAACTGATTCGGGTTCTTGAACACAAACTACATACTCGAAACGCGATCGTATCTGGTGATTATGGATTGAAAAAAATGTTTGGACATTTTTGACCAATCGGCGTCAATGCATTCTACTGAAAAAACTTCAAATGTGATGGAAGTAGATAACGAGAAAACACTAACCGCAGTTAAATGTTCACCGATGTAGGATGAAGTAGCCATTTCCATAAAGCCAGAAGTTTGATCAAAGGAATGGCACTCTCCCTTGGAACACAATTTCTCCTTTTCTTATGGTTTTCTGGAGTTAACCATTTTGTTAATCCATCCTCCGAAGCAGGTTAGTTTCTCAAATTTTCATTCAATTTTTACTTGGTAATAAATAACTAATCGTGTTTTCATGCTTTAAGGGAGTGGAGGAGGGATGGAGCCAGACTATCAAAATGAGCAAGAATTACTTGCGATGGAAGATCGCTACTCATACATGCATCGTTTTAGATTTGCAGTGCCACCAAGTCATGTTGATCCGATTCAAGAACCGATTAGAAGACAATACAGGTACACACATAACCAAACACAGGTTTTACGTTATTTTAGTGGTTAGTCAGGACCATTTTGTATAATCTAATGCATTTTCACATGAAGACTTGAAGACTTTCTTTGGACGGGATCTGGAGATGGCCCGAACCCATCTGAAATGGACGGCGGCCTGGCCTGGGAAGATAATGGAGGTGCACCAGTACCAGGAACAATACCTGGCTCCCCTGAACAGTCTAGAAGTTGGATTCAAGTGACAAAAACAGTGACCATTTACCGCACAGCACTAACGACAATTTATCCTGTAGAGATGACTCCAGCGGTTGTTTCTGGGATGCCGCCGCTAGTTCAGCCTACACCTCAAATTAGCGATTCTCCAGTTTCTTCTGGATCTGCATCTTTCCCCGATGTCGAGAGTAGCTATTATTCCTCAGGCGTTCTAGTGCCGTCTGACAATGTCATGTGGATTCCTACTCCAACCTTTTCACCCACACCTCCTGAGCCAACTATAATGCCATCGTCAACAGTAAGTACTGAAGTCATGACCACCGCCAGTGTTCATCCCACTTTATCTCCTCAAGAAGGTTACTCGAGTGAGACGACTGACATCTCATACTGGATACAAACTAGCATTAAGGCAAATGACACTGCATTTAAAGATCGTCCCGACGTCTTTCAAAACAGCATGCAGAAAAGACTAGCTCGAGTGTACGCGTACGCTTTCAAACGCCACCTGTTGTCCACCCTCGGTGTTCTCTCATCTTCTTTGTCTCCCACGAAGACTCCCAATCAAGCTCGAAAGAGGAGAAAGCGCTGGACGGACTACTTGCTTGAGAATGACGGTGGCGGCCGCAACGATCCTGGTCCTCTGCACCTTTGGCCGTATGTCGCTCAAAGCTCCATCAGTCCCTCACAACTGATGCATTTAGCGACAACAAGTATGAATGTCACCGTGACGATTTTGAATGTGACGGAAGACAAGAAGGAGAAGGGTGACGTTTCAAGGAAGGTGGATCTCACTTACATCGTTTTGGCTGAGGGAACGCCAGTTCCTGCCTTTTCAGCCGTTAAGGAGTTAGACTTGGTGAGTAAGGAAGAAATGGAGCGGGAGATTGGCTATGAAATCATTGACAAGAAAGCTGAAGGTACTCATTTGCTCTCTGCAATACCTAAATATTTTAATGTTGCATTTTTCTTCTGACAAGTTCCACTTCTCATCCTTTCAGCTCTTGTGGCTGGACCACCCGAACAAATGACGAGAAATGAACAGAGCGCATCGACTTCCGCTTGGTTAATCGTAGCAGTAACGACAATCTGTCTCTTGGTAATCCTTTTGACTCTGATTGCATTTATGGTATGGAAATGGAAGCATAATCGATTGGGTGACAGTAATAATAGACGTGTTCCTCCTGCTGCCAGACCACAGTCAGGTATTATCGAAATCGAAGAGGGCGTCATCAATCCTGCTTTTCTTGGCACTCCGGTACATATAACATGAAGATTACTAAACAACCTCATCTCAACCAAATTAAATGACTAAAATAATGATTTCATGAGTCTTCTTTTTCTGAAAGTATTTTTTGTCGAAGACGTTTTTTTATTATGAAAATTGCGTCCCTTTTAGTATTCTGCTATAAATCTGTTGGGCTGAAATTGGCAAAAACAAAAATTTCTCTCTTTTCGTTTCCTATATCTTTCAAGTATATTTATCTCTTCTCAAGTTTATTCCTATTTCGCCTTCGCAAACTAATGCTGCCATATTATAACATTATCTTTTCTTCCCTGACTACTTACAACTCATTCTATAAAAATTTCTAGCTTCAGTAAATTCTCTTCCCTTGTCTGTAGCGTTTCGCCATTTGCCTACATTGGTATCATGTAAATTGATGGAAATGTGTGACTGCTTCATATTCAGTTAAATATTTTAGTCTTTCAAAGCTATTTAATATAACCGATTCATATCGAGAAATTGATTTTCTTTTTAAATCGCTGAGATCTAAAATGGCTAAATAAGTTTTTAAAAAATAGGTGATGGGAATCATATTATTTAGAGTAAAAGACTTTTAAAGCGGAATCTATTTAAAGTTTACAAACTAATGAACTAACCAGGTTGATCCCTTTTTGCATACAAGATGGTCACTAATGCGCTCACTCATATTTTCGCTTTATCTTGTTCAGTTTATGCTGCATGCCATTTTATTTGTAAAAACACCGTATTGAAGTAAAGTCGATTTTTTTGAGTAAAGTAGAAAAGCTTTTCGTAAAATTGTGACGTAGATTTTAGCAAATTTTAGTCATAGCTAGAATGTAGAGAAGTGTAAAGTGCAGAGCTCCTGGCATCTTTCGCTTAATTAAAAGTAGAAATTTGTAGATTTTATGTTCCTTTTGTAGTGCAATAATCTAGAATTTTTGTTAAATTTTAATGAGTTTTATTATTTCTATTCAGTATTCTAACTTGGAACATTTGATTAAGATGCTGTTGTTGCTTGTTACATAAAAAACTTTCAGAGCCGTACAGGACACGGAGAGAGTCATGAACAATCGCCAAAATCAAGCCCCGCGTTGAGCCTGCTATCTGCGAGAGCGAGACATAGTGCAAAAAAGATCTCAGAGGCCATTAGTCGACAGCGAAGTTCATTTAGACAAAGAAGGAAGGACGGTGCTCATGAAAGGGATTCGGCGGAGAAAGGAGAAAGAAGAAAGCGAAAACCAAAAGACAGAACTGTGGATTCTCCCACGTCGTCGGAAGAACTACGTTTGCATAAGAAACCGACGACGACTGCAAACTTAACGTCTAGCGAAGGAAGTGCCGAATGGAAGGAACTTCTAGGAGAACCAAAACCAAAGGTGCCAGGTGGACGCGGAGGACGATCACCACAGAAAAGTCCGCAAAGATCTAAAAGAGTAGTACCTAAGCGAACACCCAATACGGGAAGGGAAACCGAATCAAAAGACTCACAGCAGCGCAGGCGGCGAAGGAAAACTCAAGTTAGCAAAATCGAAGACGTTTCATGGAAGTCCGACGAGGATTCAGAAATTTCGCAGTTTTCAGATATAGAAGAGCTGGATCGTGGCGTGTCTCCAAAGTCGTCGTCCGAGTCGCAAAGGAAGCAACAACCCTGGTTGCGTGGAATGACGGATGCTATTAGCTTAGGGAATTTGGATATTTGTCAGGATTCAATTGCGCAAACACCGAGCGAATATGCGAAAAAGCTGGTGCCATGGAAGAGGCCAGGGTCTGCTGTTGGTGCACAAGGTAGTACAGGTGGTGGAGCTAAGGGACATCATTATCATATTGGTCAAGGTGGCCCATCTGGTAGCAGCTTAGATACTTTCAGTCGCCGGCCAGGATCACGGTTAGCTCTTCCCGAGACCATCGAAGAGATTCCCAGCTACGACTTGACTGAAGAGGAAGACGAGGAGCAAGATCGAGACCTGAGTGAAAAGAGCTTTGAAATGAAAGATTCTCCACGTAAAACGCCCGGTGCAGTTGGTAGCCCTCCAGATACGAAGGATGCTCAAGTTCAGACTCCAACGCGAATTTCCAAAACCACATCTCACAAAGCTAGGGCTGCACCAAAACCTAGAAAAAGCTGGAGAGGATCGCCAGGTCAGTCCGAGTCTGTAATTTCTACAGAGTCGGAGGAGATCGTTGAGGTGCACCATATCAACTCCTCCATGTCCGATGACCAAAATCCTCTAGGTCGAATGCGAAAAAGATTCCACCAATTTTTAGATGACGCTTTCAATGTCATGGGTAAGGTCTCACCCATGTGATAAAAATCACAATTTTCGATGGACATTTCAATGATGGATAAAATTGGATGTGGAATAATCAGTAGTGAGTAGATGATGCATGATGTAGTTAATTCTTGAAAAATATAATACTGATCATCTCTTTTTTGCTTCAGTTTCAGGAGGTAATAAGCGTGAAGATGCAGAAACAAAAGCAGAAACTCAGTCAGCCAAAGTCTCAATATGCCATGAAGTCGTTGAAAAAGAAACAGAATGGCGACCTTGGACATCCCATGTAATTCGAGAGGAATCTTTACAGAAATTGCGTCGCCCAAAGTCAGCCGCAGTCCCTATAGGCCCTCCAAAAAGAGCTTGGACGGCTAGTTCGGAACGACGTACTTCTTCAGCAAAAGTCAAAGCTCAACCAGGGTCAAGTGTGGCTCCAAGTGGAAATACATCAAGACAAGGTAGTGCACCTTTTCAAGGTTCTTCCAGACCCCTACGCCAAATGGCACTTGATGACGAGGACAGCAAAACTTCAACGCCTTGTGCAGTAACTCAAGAAGACTCCACAGTCAGCAGAACCCTCGCAGGGACATCAACATCCGATCAAAGTCATTCTTCGGTTATACTTACACCTGCATTCATATTCCCCCAGTATCCCACATATCCAGATATCCGAGTGAACTCAAGACAAGACGAAAGTCCATCAAGTACAAACCCTTCATCAATTCAGTCGCAACCGCAACCGGGAACATCATCTTCGCAGTCCAAACCACCACTTCCAACATTACCTTCCAATGACCCCGCAGTCCCACTCATACAAGCCATTAAAAATGAAATGAAACGATTCGAAAAGGATCCATCCCCAGGCTCCCAATAACGCAATTCTAAAGGTTCAAACCACGACATACTATTATCTAGCTCTAGCTTAACATATTATCAGTAAAAATCATCTTGAACGTTCCATAATTGTGGCTGATTATAAGATTTGAATAAAAAAACTATCAAACATCATCAAGATATTTTTTGCTTCGATTTAATTAACGACTCCATTTTGCATGTACAATTTCCTTGCATTCCAAGACTCATTTTTATAGGTATTCTTAAATCATTTTGAGAGAATGTCCGCCAGTTAACTATTGGCCTTCTTTCCGAAATTCCATTGTTAATTGTCCATTGTCCTAAACGCTGAGCTGCTGAAATGAATGGAGAAAGTTGGATTGTCTTCTAGGAAAGAATGGCTTTTTTCCTTTTCTGAAAAGGACTTTGTTTCAACTTTCACAAAAGAAGTTCATTGGGCTCTCTTCTCAAACCTCGTAAAGTATGAATGTGAATTGGGAAAATGATTTGAAGTTAGCCATGTAAATGTTAACTAGCGATGTACATTGATGAGAATATCAAGAGTTGAATAATGTTTTGAGTTCATTTATGGCTGTCATGGCTTTTTGATATGAACAGGGAGGCCATACCATTCTTACAATACAAATTCAGGAAGTATGTAGCAAGTCGTACGAAGAGGCCGTAATGTAAAGACAAGGACAATAGCAAAAGCTACACACATCATATTCATAGCTTAACGTTGCGGAGATATGGCCATACAAAAATTTAAGCTCATTGCATTGCAGGCGGAGAGCAAGAGCAGAGAAGAAAGCAAAGGCAGAAAATGAGGCCTACCTAAAAATATCTAATATAATTTAATTGTAATTTAATTTTTTAAAAATGACCAATCACCATTCATAAACTTGTCAAGATTCAATAATAAAAACGCCTGTGAATATTTTAAAAGTTCAGCCTTCACGTTGACCATAAAGCCTTATAACGATGGAAAAAGTACAAAATTTAGATGAAGTGAGTAAATTTTTACATTTTAAAAATTTAGTTAAATTTTAAGTATGAATAGAAGGTTTCATTCGAATAATATTTTGATGATGATGATTTGGTGTGTAGAGCGGAGGAAGTGGAGATCCAGGGACTCCGGGTGATGAATTTGAACCAACTGCAGAAATGATGGTCAATGACTTTGACGATGAACGCACACTGGACGAAGAGGAAGCCATGGAGGAAACTGAAGATCAGAGAAATGAGCTATCAAATTTAGAAAAGGTGCGACATATACTATCCTTTGACTTAAAACTGATGTGGTGCTTGTTGTGTCAATCTCACTCATCATAATTTAATGTGTCTGTCATTTGAAATTTTTTACATATTTATTGGTAATATGTTTTTGTGTGTTCTTAGGAAAAAGACATGCCACTGGAGGCTTTACTTGCAATGTATGGGTACAACGAAAATGAAAATGAGGGTGGTAGTGGTGGCGAAGGCTCGGAAGAAGAAAATGAAAATGAGTTAGAAACATCTACAGAAGCGCAAAACGTGAGTGAGAAATTCCTTTTGGATAAAGTGATATGTGTACATAAGCTTGAGAATACAATAGTGGAGTCTAAACGTGAAAGTGCGCAAGAGGTTAGATATGCACAGAATTGACAGAAAAGTTTTATTTCAAAAATCGATTGCAAATTGTCTGAATTAGTCTGAAACGTGTAGATAGATCCAAGCTTTCAGCTCAATCTGTCCTCTAGGACCCGAGATTTAATAGTTTTTCGAGAGTCTTAGAAATTTGGGGGGGGGGGGGGGTTGTCTCCAATCCTAAGCATATATTATGACACCATTCGACTCATGAGTGATGACACAATTCTGAGCAACTTTTATTCAATTAGTATTTCTCAAATCGTCCCATTTCCGAAATTTTAACATGGCTTATTGCGTGGACATTAGAAAATTTTCAGAACTTCGAATTTTACATAACTAATCCCCGCGTAACTAATTTTACATAAGTTTACAAGATCTGACTTGAACATGTACTTATAGAATTTTTGCGAAAGTTCTGTTTAAAAATGTCAACCATTTAACCAACATTGAATTTTGAAGTCCTATATTTCTGTGTCAAAATCTCGGAAATGGGAGAATTTGAGAAAATATTTATTGAATAAAAGTTGCTCAGAATTGAGTCGTATGGAGTGGATTGGTATGTTTTTATTTTTGAAAAATATGTATGTATTTATAAGGTGAAAGTCAACAATATGTGCAAAAATATGTACGAAAGTGACAAAATAAGGCATTTTTGCAACAAAAAAATCGACTTAGAAATTTTTAAGGACAACATTTTATGTGGACATTTTGAAACAGCTATTTAATGATTTGCTAAAATGTAACAGAAACCTTTCTTCAACCTTTAAAAGACACCAGCAAGATTTTTCATGAAAATTAATTAATTTGGTTTAGGAAAAATTGAAAAATACTGAAAACTCAACTAGAATTTTGCATATTTTTGTAAAAAGGTAGAAACGTTTTTTAAAATATGTATGAAAGTACAAAAACATGTTTTTGTGTGTAAAATGTTTTTGTGTGTGTATGTGAGTGTTAAAGTTCAAAATTTTTCATGATTCATGCACATCGTAAGTCCCATTCACCTACAACGAAGCAGTAAAAACATTTATTTTACCAACACGAATTCGCTCCCTTATGAGTCGAATGGTGTCATAATATATACCTAGGATTGGAGAGAACCCCCAAAAAATTTCCTCTGAAATTAAAACTATGATATATCGGGTTCTAGAGGTCGGATTGAGCTGAAACCTTGGATCTACACGTTTCAGACAATTTACTATTAATTTTTGAAATAAAAATTTTCTGCCAATCCTGCACATATGTAACTGAATCGAGTAAGAAATTCGTTTTATTTATTTAATTTTTTGTATTGTAGGCGGAACCAGTTGAAGCAGCAGCAGAAGGTGATGATGTCGACGGTAGTGGTGAGGCAGGAGGAGGCGAAGGGGGAGGGAGTACCGCAGAAGATCTGAATAATGAGCAGTTTGAAGAAGAAGAAGAATTTGTTGAAGAAGAAAGAACGCACCCACAAAGCCTTCTAAGTGAATTGTACAAAGATCATCCAGGGTCTGGAGTTGGTGCCCGTCAGTTGAGGTGTACGTATTTCTGATTTTCAAATCCAGTTCTGATGGTTTTGTTGTTCGTTAGGATTCATGAAATATTATCTCGTTCTTCTCTATTTCTATTTAATACATATTGCAGCAGGTTCACGGCCTCAAAGTGAGGATGAGGAGGAGGAGGATGATGGTGACTACAGCCCAGAAGAGGACGACTGGAAGAAGGTACCGGTTTTGCTGATTTTTTTCCTTTCTTATGTGTTTATTATTTCAATATACTATAATCTAACCTTATGTATTTGTATAGACCATTATGGTTGGGTCAGATTACCAAGCCGTCATTCCTGAAGGTATTCGAAAGTATGGTGACGCTTTACCGTATGAAAACGAAGACAAATTATTGTGGGATCCGGGGCAGACGCACGACGAAGATGTGAAAAACTACATGGTAAATATTAAAGCAGCCAATGAAGCCTCCGTTGACAAAATTCCTCAAGGATCTCATGTGAGGGATGACGAACAGGTACAGTTACTGATCCGTTACAGAGTTACAGTTACAGATGAATTTTAAAAAAATAAGAAAAATAAAAGGAAAGGTCTCTTTTGCTTGGAATATAGTCTTAAGTACAGTTTATACGGTTTATTTGATATGATTTTTTTGAGTAGAGAAGTTTTGAATGTTTTTGAATTGAACAGAATTCGTTGCAATTAAATACCCATTTGAATTGTTTGTGCATAGGTTCGCACAAGAACGGTCGGTGAATTAGTTCAATTTTACTACTTATGGAAAAAGACGGAGAGGCATGACGTGTTTGCTAACAAATCTAAGTTAGAAAAGAAAAAGTACACATTGCATCCAGGAACAACGTAAGTTTATCGATTAATTCTCTTGCATAATACCTTGGGTTTACTATTTTGCTTCTTTTGGTTTCATAATAATATGTACGTAGTTGTTTTTTGTGTCGTGACGCGTTTTATTAATTTTTTTTTCGTTTGCTATTATTAAACTTGACCTGTAAAGGTATCTCGAATACAGGGACTTCATGGAGAAGTTCTTGGACGAGCAAGACAACAGCGGTGGTGGAGCGACCTCTTCGCATGTCCACTCCTTGCTTAGCAGTGATTCAAAAAGAAGAGCATCCCCCCTTCCCATGATTCAGCAAGGGGATGCTGATTCCATCACTCCTGATGAAGTTCGTATTTTAAAATCCCACGTGGAAGACCTCGCTCGACACTTATCACCCCAGGAGCTGGAATCCCTTGTACATTTAACTGCGGCGACCCGCGTCCCCAATGGTATGATGAATTCCGGTGGGAGTGCTGGAGCCAGTGATCCTGTTTCTGCTGCAATGTCAATCAGTCGAAGTATTTCTCAACCAGACAAGTTGCATTCCTTGCATTCAGCATAACATAATGAAATATGAAATAGGAGAACGTTCAATCAAAACATGTTTCCATTCTTTGAATTCACATTTCTACTACTCTATACGACAGTGCGAAACCTTGCTGAAGCAACAACGACACTGCTACCTTAACTTTTCATGTCAGGCCTCTCTTCAGTTTATATATTTATCGGACACTTTTATCAATTCGTGATTTCTATCGGGACAATTCCCTACGCATCGCAGAGATGCGTAATAGATATATATATATATATTTAATTCCGGTAGAATTCCGAGAAAATATATTACTGGGGAAAGCGTCATGTTTTATGCGGGGGTAGTGGTCGTTTGAATTCTTCGTAATTGAATCCTATAAAGTTGTTATTCCAGTTTCAGAAACACTTTTCTTAATAACTGTTCAAGTCGACCGTCACTTCTTCAATGGCTTTAGCACGTATCATTCATCCGTGCAAGCCATACAATAGAATAACCCTGGAACGGCGGACGAATGGACCATTGTGGTTCTTGACAAGCTTGTAGCAAGAAAAAATTTAAAGAATTTCGTCAAAACGCTCCATGTACCTTCTTATCTTATCAAAAATGCATCAGATAAGACCATAAAATTTTTTTTCGAAGAAACAGTGTGAGATAGGAACCCTTAATATGGACTAAAATGGACCATTGGACTGCTGGATGTTTTTGTGTCCTACGTTCCGCCGTTGTAGGGTTTAAAAAGTCAGGTGGCTGGGGCCATTTCTTTTATTGAAGGTATAATCAAATCTTCTTTGAATGGCGTTTTTCAAATTCAGATGAAATGCACGCTCAAAAGGATGGATTTCTCCAGATTGATCATAGTTTAAAGCACTATATATTCCTCTATCTTCGAAATCGATATATATGCATACTACGTCGGTGAATGGATGAATTTCTCACGAACGTTAATTAACTATTAATTACCAGCCGTCTTTTAATTATTGTCAGTGTCGGATGGAATCCTTTTTCGTTAAGGACTGCTCTTCTTATATTTTATCTACTTTGATTAAATGTGATGTAGACTTTAAGATAGGGAGTTAGAATGAATTAATTTTTTTGTTATTTTCTTCATTTTCAGCATCAATAAATGGCACTTTGTTGCTCTCACTTAGAAATTGCTAAGTGGATCTGGATCCTTTATTTTCTTCGAATTTGTCGATAGTCGATATACATTAAAACGCAATTTAGTAACATTGAGATACATAATCTTTTCCTAATACGAACCACCCGGAATATTCTCGCATTACATTAACATTTTAAAAGGTTTGATTTCGCTAAATTTTCATCTCTTAATTCTTTCTGTTTTAATTTCAAGTCGAACAGTCAGGTATTTTTTTTAAAAAGTAATATATATGTCTGATGATAATGGCAAAATAGTTAATGTACTAGGTTCTAGAATATCATCTCACTTGGACGTTTGGCGTGGTACAAGTGTGTAAGAAAGAAATCGTATTTGCATACACAAGTCATAATATTGGATCTCATAAAAATTTCTTTGGCAAAAAAAAAACAATTGACAACTCTTACAACAATAACAACTACATAACAGAGATTATGATTGATTTATAAAGTCTTCATACATGTTTACTATGATAGGTAATCGGTAAGTTTCTATTGAAGGATCAGATTTATTTATTTAAATCTATTTAAATGATTTCTTATTAAAGGGCATTAAATACATAGCCTGAATACTTCCTTGCGTTAGAGTAATTCTTAATAATTTATTTTAGCACCCATAAAATAGTCATACTTTTCGTTGGATAAATTCACTCGACAGGTATATAATCTGCGTAATATAAACTTTCAGGGATATTTGGGAAACATTTAAAACTAGATACTCCTGCTGATGCATACCTCTTCGATAATTTTTTTTATTGATTTACAGGAAGTAATATCACTAAAGAAATATTTGCAGTCTGCAGGTATGAAAAAGATTTAAGTACTCGTATAGGCAATAAAAAACCTTTCAGTGATTTCAGCTTTGCATTGTAAATTAAATTAATTTACGCATGCATTGTATGTTATTGTCTTTAAAAGTGAACATAAATAGATCTCAGTGA
>JAHZNI010003983.1:0-10336 GCA_027744415.1 Seira ritae | reverse complement strand
AATAGAAAAGGAGGGAAAATATATTAATGCATTCCACGCCATCCTATTAGAAAGATTTTTCCGAGCCCTATTAAACCTTTTTTTTGCTGCACAAAGAACATAAATGATTAAAGTTTTTTCTCTGAGGCTGGTTTTTCCCTATTTCCATTCTATTCCATCCAAGCTTAATAAGAACGTGGTTTCTTGTGCATCAGAACAAATCAGAGTTTGGTTTGCTGGAAGGCAAAATCCTTGTCATTCCTAGTAAATTGTCTTTTTGGGAAGTCTCTCATCTTTAAAGAAAAGGTGTGCGTGGCAATCCTTTCACTAGAAAAAAATCTTCAGGAAAAACTAGGGGCACAAGTCATCTTTTTCATCAGCCTCATACAAAAGTAACAATGCAAGTAAGGCCGTCGTAAGTTTTCACGGCCTTGACTTGACTAAGACTTTCTCAGTCGACTGCCTAAGCTAAGCTAAGCTATTTTCTTTCTGAAAGGGATGACTGGGTGGGAGGAATTTATGTGAGTTGTGGATGAATATACATCCATGTTTTCGATATTAAAGACAGTGCCTTCCTCCTCCTTTCCTGGTTTCGCGATTGAGATTACAATGAAGACGTAAAGCAAAATGAGAGACCTAGGAAAGCAACGTCACCACAAATTGCAACGACTGAATTTCATTAAAAATAACAATTTATTCCCAGAGAACGCATTCATTCCTGGAGCCACGAAGCGTTTTACAATGGAAACGAGTCTACACTGGATTTTTGCGTTTTTTAAAAATTGGAATGGACATAGGTGCTAACTATAAAAAATCGGTCTTCATAATCTTCAAACTCGTTGCATTTGCGAACATTAGTGAAGTAAATGGTTTGACATATTAATCAAGCAGACATAAACACTTACCTCAATTGCGACAATAAGGTCATCGTACAGTCGTTTCTCCGTCTCGATTCCATCCAAAATCGTGTCGTTTTCTGTTTTGCCTGAAAATTCATCAAGAAAAATCATAGTTAGTTTAGACTGAAATACACAGTATGCTATTATTTGTGAAACTATTGAAAATTTGGAGGATTTAATGCTAATTGGATGTAGGGATATGCACATCATGCCTAATAAATTCTTGCATAACGTGTGCCAATCATGGATGACCTTCACATTCGTCTTTAATGATGAAACTCAAAAACGTTAATTTACAGGAAAGATGACATTAACATTGCAGTCATTAAATCTGACTCATTGCCACGCCACATTATTTGCTCGAATTCACATTGAAAACGTTTCTAATGTGATGCGAAATGCAGCTCTGGATTCATGAATTTTCAGGTACATTCATTGAACTAGCTACTTCCATTCACATCAGCATCATCATTGGACCTTCACTACTAAAAGATGCAAATTGTCTTCAGCGATAATGACAATTATTCGCAAAAAAGTCAGTGCTATCTTAATTCTGCAGCATTTGAAGCTATTATCATTATCGCGATGATAATATTGAATTGGAATTTCGATTCACCTCGCGTAAAGGAAGATAGTGGTAATGGAATTTAGCAAGGTATTGGACTCGGGGGCAATGCGGTATCGTCCTCCATACTTAACAGCTTTACTGATCATCTATGAATGCCTAAAACGAAATCTAGATCTCAAGCTTGATGAAAATCGAACGCATGTGATTGTACTTGAAATCAGTATGAAATCTGCATACAAATCACTGCATTTTACGTTAGAGGGATTCATGGGGTCCAATGCGACGATCTACGCAGCCTTGCCTTCTATATGTATGTTCTGTCGAGTTAAAACAGAATAATATCCCACCAAATACTTGTGATTTTACTGTTAAAACCAGTCGGCTTTGTTACGAGGAATACAAGAAAGCGGAAGCGGTTTTACCTATTCATTTCGTAACTTGAACATGCGTTCAGCATAACAATTTTCTAAAACTTAATTGTTTTGGAGGTCCCAACAGCTTTAATAAACGCGTTCGAAAATTATAGATGAGTCATATACTTACGCAATATCAGAACGAATATTGTCAAGTTATTATTCTGCAATTTTAGATAGCTTCTGATGTTTTGTCAAGCAAAAAACGCAAACATAAGGGTTTTCGTATATTTCTGTCCCACTCATTGAAGCTAGAATTAGGTGTGAAGAGTGGAAAATGTATGTGTACTGTGTACCGCTTTGTGCCTATATCCGCATCTGAATGAATACTGTGTCGTCTTCCTTGCGTGTTCCATCCGTATGCATCGGCATCATAGCTAATGCATGGTTTCGGGCAAGTTTTCTCTTTGTTTAAATTCTTTGGAGTGAAAAGTCAACGATATGAGATATGTGAAACTTGCTACCCCTTACAATAAGCAAGGTAGTAAATTTTAACTTATTTTAAATAATTTTTGCTTTAATACTGAATTGAGTACGCAAAAAGTCACTGAAAGGACTTGCTAATATTACTTTATCCTGTAATGTAATTATGTATCTTTTAAGCGGGACCTATGAATGTTAATACGGGAAAAGACTGGAAATTGCTGCGTTACATATAATGCTACATAATCTAGGAACAATGATGCATAGCTATTGCATACTAAATTCTGCAATATTTTAATCAAGTAAGGGTGGCGCAACAGCCATTAAGGCAGATAAACTGCTTTGCCCTCCTCCAAAATTGCTTTCGCTAAAGACCTAATCCAGACTCATGCATAAAAATAATGGACCAAAAATATTGCATAATTCGTTCGTTTGTGCCTAAACTTCTTGCGAATATATCACTCTGTATTTTTAATAGAGCTTGCTTGCTCAGCAATAATGCATGACTTGTGTTAGAAGGCTTAATTTATCATCCACACCAGTCCTTTAATTCAAAAAATAAGTATAAGAAAGTTGACTTGAACCCTTAAATTTTTTCTAGACAGAAGTAAGTAAAATGCCATGAAGGATTTTATCCATAAAATTCATCTGGTATTTCCAAGAGTTAAATCATTTTCATAAATAAATCTTCCT
Organism: Seira ritae; assembly: GCA_027744415.1. Taxonomy (NCBI): domain Eukaryota; kingdom Metazoa; phylum Arthropoda; class Collembola; order Entomobryomorpha; family Entomobryidae; genus Seira; species Seira ritae. Next base: position 7,361 of record JAHZNI010003983.1, on the reverse strand, counting down.
AATTTAAAAATCCTGTCATAATTTCTCATAATTAAAGCGTAATTTCTCGCCTAAAAATTATACTTTTAGTTTGTTAAGAAAAATCAAAACCAAGATTTATTTAGCAGAATGTAAAATGTAATCTTTCTAACTTTCAAAAATCTTTTGGGTTTCAGTTTCCCTCTAAACCGAAGGCGGAAAACAAATCCCATGATGATAAATCGCTCCCTAGTGCTTTCACAAGTTGCACCTTGAATCAAGTGTGGTTTTTGCTCTGTGTGTTCTGGCTTAGATGACAATGGCAGCTGCTGCTGTTGTTTTCGCTGCTCCACATTTTGTGCGGTTTCGTTTTCCTTCTTCCCACTTTTAGCTACAACTATATGCAATTTCGCATTCTTTTGGGTCTACGGATATCTTCGCAAGTTGACATTTTCTTTTGATCAATACAGGAGTTCGTAATAATATATTGGAGTTTGGTTCATTGTTACTGCCACCATTAACTAGGTTAAGCATGATTTACATATTTACTTCTTTGTTTAGAGGGGGAATGGAGAGGCCAATGCCACAAAAGTTTAAAGAACCACTAGAACCCAATAAATCAATCGGAATTCTCATCCAAAAAGTTGTGCGAATCTCGTCCACCTCAGAAAAGATATATTACTTTATGTATGTATCATATTACATTACATTCGTATCTCTGATGTGGATGTGTGAGAACAATAGGAAAGTAACGCAATGTCACGTTTATCAGGAAATTTTCTCACACCAGTGGCAGCATATGCTTCCTCCTCGCCACAACCTAATTTGAATCTCTGGAAGCAAATACTTTGGAGGATGGAATAAATGAGCCGGAGAAACGCATTTAAGCACTTGGAATATTATTCTTATCTAAGGAACGAAATCAAAATCTTCTCAACCCCAACTCCCTTGATGAGGAGCTGTGTGGGTGTATGTAACTCTGGCAAGCAGCTCTTTATTTGGGATTCGATACGGGTTCTCACAGCAAGCAATGCCAAGCAAACTAGACAGAGTGTCATTGTTATGAATGTGACCAACGGTCTATGTCATTTAAGATGGAACCGAGTAGTAGTAACTTTAAATAACCATAATATGAAAGGTTGGTTTAAGCATAGCAATAAAGTACAAACCTAAAATAGTATAGGCTTTTCTGCATTTGATTACAGTTTAAAGCAGCATGAGGGCATGCATGCATGTGATGTGATCGTTGATTTTTATCAAACTATCAGTTTAATAAAAGTAGTACGCCTCAGCCGTATTTAGGACACAGAAAACAGAGATTCAAGGATTTTAGTGGGCAGTTGATAGGGCACTTCATTGAAGACATTTCACTTCTCTAGTTCTCTAGTGCCATGCAAATTCACTTATAAATCGCCTTCTCTCAAAACAATAGAAATCTCCAACATAAATAGTAAGGGCAGCCATGAAATATGCATTCAATAGATGCATCTCACGAAAAATTCTTGGGATAAAGGACAATTGAAAAATACTGACAGTATCATAATACCTAAGATTTTCTTGTTTGGTACTGGCACGCGATTACCTAATATTTAGTATGCTTGTGACGCTTATCAAAAATCGCTGAAGCTCGATCTAAAGCTAGTCCTTAGAATTTGCATATGTTTGAAACTAGAAACTACAAAGCTAAGTATTATGATTCCATTTCAGCAGCTCTCTGAATCCTAAAACTACCAATTACAAGTATTTTATGAATTCCTTTATTGGAACAATAGGGTTTGATTAATGACTTCTTTTAGCATTGCAACTACAAAAGGTTTGTAATGCAACCATTGTTTGAATTCCGATTGCCTAAAATATCATGCGTATTTGGTATAATATGCATTTTTCAATGCAAATATAATTAGTCGTTTTTGGCACACGAGACTACGTTCAAAACACAATGATTAATTAATTTGACAAAAAATGATGATAGTTTGATGCTATACTAAAGTTACATCTCAGATTTTATTTGCAAAAGCCATTAGTCATATCATAGGTAAAATACTTCTTTTACTGTTTAGTAAACCTAGGTTTATAGTGAAGCAATCGTTGTAACTGTTGTATCTACACATCAGTATCAGTGTTATATTTATGTGCATTACAAACAAAGGTTTTCTATTGGATTGCTTTGAAAACTTCAATGCATCTAAATAGCTTACTCATCATTCGTTGAATTTATCTCATTATTAATCAATTGCTGAGACAATGAATTACTAATCTGCCATTCTATTTTATTCCTGAATGTCCAATCAACTTATTGAAAGCTTACGTGTACTTTTGCCAACATATTTCTTTGTCAACCACAAATACATATTCACGAATAACAACGATCAGGCTCCATTCATGCAACCAAATTAATTTGCAGCCCACGCTGGCACGCTAGCCAGATCGAGTTATTTGAAAACCAGTAGTTTTGGAATACACTAAGCTAACAACTGCACTGCTGAGCTTAAAAGAAGACGCGACACTATCGCAATCACAAAATTAAATGTAGTTCAGCCGGTTGGACAAGGTGAAAGTTAACAGTTATGTTAATGCATGCAAAGAGAATAGGTTTTGAAAAAAAATGCGTGTGAGGAGTAAAAAGGATGCCATACATTTCCCTACCACATGTACACCTCGTGTTCGCTGAAATGAATCAGTTGTTGTTGAAATGCAAGTGTAGGAAAATGGATGCTCACTAGTTCAGAATTATAAACATCTACAAATAATTTACGTTTTGAGTGAATGCAGTGCAGTGGTCCCTTTTTATGCAAATATACACGTAAAATATATATGTAGTCACTGGCTTGTTACTGCCTCTAATTAGAAAAAGCCAGAAGCGTAGAATGTATGTACAATAATAATAGCAAAAGCGTACTTGCTTCAAACCATCATCGTGGTCGTCGTCGTATCCACTGACTCTGTTGCATTCACTAACTCACTCAATTCAATTGCAATTACCTATTTCACTGCTACCTGGTGAGATTTGCCTCCTTCGCAATTATAGAGTATCATTTTTTTGATACTTGATGCACACGCAACAGAGTTGTCATTTGAATTTTAAAGCAGAAAATGAATGAAAAGCAAAAGATTTCAGTGATGGCTATCCTCATTGATTTTCGCTGACTCGTTCATCCTCTATAGGTAAAGATTAATTCCATAATAATATCCTTCACGTCTTGCCAAACATGGGTAACAACTCTTCGTGGTTCATGGTGGCGCCAATGGAAATCTTCACCCAAATTCTGCAATGCAATGTTGTTGCGTATTATGATCTTTTTCGAAGTATGTACAAGGAGCCAGACGAGTGAGTAATTTTAATCAATAATCTGCAAAAGATTCATATTGTCTTATTATGCTTCCTTGTCTAAGCAAACCATTCAATTACTGTTATCTGCTACTAGATCATCTCAAATGAAATTGTGACGGATTGATGAGAAAATTCACCGTTAGATGAACCAGGATCGAAGACTCAGCGCTTAATTCACTTAGCTCTGGAACGAAAGCCAAGGTAATGATTATCTGACAAAAAATGCGTGGACTACATAGTCTGGCAAACGTGTTCTTGTCCTTGTTAGAAAGGCTATTAGACGATGAGATTAAGATTTAGTAAGGTTCAAATAAGTACACGAGCCACGAGCTGAGCTCAGAGGAAATGGGTAAGTGAAGCGTAAGCAGTTTTTCCTTTCTTACCTATGATAAATGCCATGGAAACATCGAGTCGCTGCGCGTAGTGTCCCCAGGTTAGTCTGATAGCATCTCGAGCGCTGAAATGACCAGGTGCTGAGGTGATGAGAATGATCAGCCTAATATCCAGCCCATCGTTTGGACAAACTTGGGCGTTTGGATAGAGAAACCCAGGCTCATAAATATCCCTCGTCCACACAACATTCTTTCCCAGTCTTCCTTTCTGCTGAGAATCCAACTTTTTCTTTAGGACTATGTCATGGATATGTTGAGTCAGAGTTGGGACCACCGATGAGTCTCCTGGTTGTTGCTTTTGGAGCAATGCAGCTGCGATTTGTTGCCCAATGTCTCCTTTGTCTTGACTGGAGGAGTCGGGGAACACTGCGATGGAAAATGAAACAATGCAATAATTAATATTAGCTGGGCGTTTCCTCTAAAAATACATAAGACTAACTAACACAATAGAATTTCACCTTTGGGGATCATATATATCCGAAATATTAAACATATAAAGATGCAAAATGTTAAGGTTTTCATGCGTTGTTTCCTCTTCATGTTACATTCGAAAATAATACGCAATAAAAACTCACTGGAACATCCTCTATAACCTTGATACACTGCATGTTTGAACTACTTAATAATTCTATAAAACTAAAACCATTGAAGTTAATCCAAAAACCAACTGCTTATTTTCTACATTCCAGCTAATTTTTGCACAAACTTTGTAATAATTACTGTATGTGCCGTAGGTGAAACAATTTTGTAAGTCATCTTTTACAAAGAATCAAGATTAATATTGCAGTTTAGAATAAATGTGTAATTTCAATTTTCACGCAGGTATTGCTAAGCTTTAATTTGCTTTTGAATGATTCAGAAACCGAGAATGTAGTTCTCATTCTGACTTAAACTATGCTATAAATTGATCCGTTCTCGAGAAGATTTTTTTACATTTCATACGATAATGCAAAAGAAGAACAGTAAAAAGGGAGGAAGGACTCTCAAAACTGAGTTGAGACAATTGAAAGGATGGTCATTTATCCTATCTAAAAATGAACGTAGTAAGAAGTTCTTAGTATTTTACATTCATGCTTCTTATTTGGACCCGTTTCGTCCTCAAAACTATGAAATTGATATTGAGTAACATAATTCGAGAACCATTTTTACTGCTCTATTAAAAGTATTCTATACGATTGAAGTGAGACATTTTTTTGGACGTAATTGTTTCATTTGTAGCATTACTCTGAGAAACATGCGATTCATGCAATGAAGTCTGAAAGGATGCTCTCAGCGTGGCTCAGCGTAAAATAACGAATAACATGATCATCACAATATATTTTAACAGCATTTTTCCGTATTTGGGGTGCTAAGTTTAGAGATATGTGATAACAGAGGAAGTGCATCTTGGCCTTTTCTGCCCATTCATTTGACACTAACGCAAAAGGAAAATGTTAAAAAGGTCCTAATCTCAAATAGCATGGTACATACTTCTGCTTATACATATGTACTTCATTCACACTAAAGTAAACAGTGCATCACGATGATAAGGTTGTAATAAGGCTCGTACATCGAACATTGTTTTGAAAATCAAATCAAACATATGCAATTAACCTGGCTCTTAAGCTAAGCTAGCCATATCTATCGCTCATCTCATCACTATCACCATTAACGAGCTCAGGTAATTTGTTGAGCCTGTGGCTTGATTCCTATAATTTTGACTATGAACCTATAGCACACTGAAGATTGGTGTGCAATATTTGTGACTTATGAATCATCCTCATGAATGATGATATAGTGTGAAGGGCAAGACCGAGACCGAACTCACCCGAAGATGCAGTGAGTGGTTGACTGACTCTCAGATTACTCAGTTGAGGAAGCGTGTCCGTCAGGGATATGGCACTATTAAAACTGCCTCCAGCACTGGCGGCAGGTCCTCCCGCTGCTGCATCTCCAACCGAGCCAATATCATTGTCAGCAACAGCAACGCTGATGGTCAATTTGCCTGGTGGCTGTAATATCAAATTGTTTGCATTCGGAGGTCCCGTTGTTTCACCTAGTTAAAAGGGATAGAAAAAAATGAATGAGTGAGTGGATTGGGTGAATGAAAGTATCACATTATTAGCATACTTAATCATGAACGGAGCCATTGCTAATAATGCTAAAAATTGTGTCAGGATCCTCTTCACACTTTTTTCTCTCATAGGTCGTTGTAAACAAAGTGCCTAAATAAATAAGCACCCACTTGCTTGCACAAAAGTCAGCTTCCTCATTGAAAAACAAATGAACGTATTTTTTTATAATAAAAAACTTGCCAGGAACCAGGATGTCAATTCGAGTTAAAGAAGATCAGTTATACAATCAAAAATTTCATTAATTTTTCGAATGGTCTTTTATCGGTAACCTTTTCATTACCTTTTTTAGTCTCAGTATGCCCCGTTAAAGAAACGCCTTCGGATCAAAAATATTTACATTTTCATTTAAGCAAAATCGACCTCGAACAAAATGGCGAATAAACGGTCTGTCATTATTTGAAAACAGTTTAGCGGTTTCTTCATCAAATTATTCACAGCTTAAAGGGGGATGATGATGATGGTGAATTTGTTTATTACAAATAAATGAGTAAAGGTAATCATGTAGACCTAGATATTAACAAAGAATTGAAAGCCTACATGTGCCACTTGTGAGTGACGCTGCTGTAAATAAGAATGAATGGCAATGCAAATTTGCAATTATGTACGTGAGAAGAAGCTTGAATGGGATCGGGGGCACAGTCCATGGATGATACTAGCCAAGGCATCATCATCATTTTATTACATTATAGCAAAATAAGTGAATGATTTAGAAACAGCCATAGCCTTCAGTTTATTAGCACTTTAAGAATGGTTACCGCATACAATGCAGTCCCAGGAATGGTAATAATAATAATAATATGTCGACCAGCCAGAATCATTGTTGAATGTATTTTAGGTATTTTATTTGTGTCCTAAACGAGGTTTTAGTCCGTAGCTTGGCTTGGCTATCTTGTGGTTTGATGACGGTGACACTCCTGCATCCTGCCTAATGCAGTGAGCGTAACTGATTGATAGAGTCCGTGACTTTCACCAGCGGCCGATTACCAGCGACCTTTTACCGGTGACTTATAACCAGCGAGATTGATTACCAGACAGTCTAATTACCGGTTATATTATATTACCAGCAGATTTTTATGAAATGATTTCAGGATGTAGAAGCATGTCATTTTCAAAGCGAACCTTCAATTATGCGACTAAATTGCGTATAATATTTATGATATTTCAGAAAACAGCGTGCTAAAAAAATCTTTACAATTTCAGCAATGAGATGGTAATTTACCGCAATCAGATTTTGCTAAAGGGAAGTCATTTTATTACAGAACTTTTTTAGCAATGAACTAAAATATTAAATAATTTTTAATAAATATTAAAAATAATGTGATCACTTGCGCTCTAATGTGATCATGATCATAAACATTATAATTGTGGATTTGTATAAAACCACACTGAAAAAATATCTTAAGTTTGAAACAAAAAAATTGGTCATGTTTCATATGGGGGTTCGCGGTCTCCATTTAAAGCCCATGTTAAAAAGTGGGTGACATGGATTTGGTGGGGGGGGGATAAACGACCGATTTTTGGCGTAACATTGATGGGAACGCTGTCAGGCTCTAAATAGATATGCTA
>JAHZNI010003982.1:0-11830 GCA_027744415.1 Seira ritae | reverse complement strand
ATGATTGGAATGAGAAGGAAGCAATTTCTGGGTCCGATGATATAATGTGAAGCTTAAATAATATGCGAAGTTCAAGTTGAAAGGGAGTAATTATCTTGCGAAGATGATAAGATCAGATTGACGGTTGAGCTTGTAGTGTACTGTATTTGTTAGGTATTTCTGATTTTCTGAATGCATCCGTATGGACGGGCATAAGAGACATTGCATAAAAATTCGCGAATTCTTTATTGCACAAGAGTATCGTGCATCATGTTTTCCGAGAAACATGCAATAATACAATGAAAGTCCTTGAAAACCTGAAATGCATAGGTATATATAATATGTATTATGTACATTAACGATTCAAAACAAGTATATCTTTGAGCATAGCATTTATGTACAAGCTACAACTACAAACCTACTTATAATTCATCAAACTGTAATATGGTTATAACATGATTCTGATGGAAACATGAGGTGGGGCATAATGCTCAAGTATTTGTTCCATAGTTTGATATTCATTTAGTAGATACCTAGGTATGTAGTTTATTAGGGAAAATGAGAAACGAGCATTGTCCTTTAAGTGCATAAATTAAATACATAAATACTAGCAGTTAAATTCCTTCTGAAACGTTGAATTTTTTCTCATGAAAATAATATGTACATGAAATAATAAATCATTTATTTCAAAACTGCTTACAAAGGATATGTAATTTGCTTTTTTTAAGATTAAAATACATGCAATCAGAACACATTCATTTGCTCCATCTCGTCACATAGATCTTTTAGCCTTTGCAAGGCAATCGGTGAATTCATCGCCCCACTCAAGACGGCCTTCCTGACGGATGTAAGCACTTCAACTGCGTACTTTTCCAATTGCAGACAACTTTCTGACTTTGCTGCAGAAGTTTCTCCAATTTCATTTCCTTTCATCTCATTAGCTTCAACATGCTTTGAATTAACGCCCACTGGCTCATCATCCGACGTGTTGTTGTTGGCAGGGGCTATGCCTTGTTGGAAAGCTATTGCCATCACAACGTTACAAAAGGCCACCCGTAAATATTTTCGGTATCCATGATGAAAGGTCTCTCGAGAAAAACTTGTCAGGTTTCCCTTGAGCTCTTGTATAGTTTCCACGAATGTATCAAAGTAATAGTTCAACTCTTTCTCCAGATATTTTTCACGGAACTCTCTTGTGGTGCTTGTGTAAATGAAGTAGTACAGGTCATCGTAAATGCTACCTCGTCTGCATTGCTGGAAATCAATGAAACGGATGTCTACAGGTTTTCCCTGGCCGTTGTAGGAAAAAAGCACGTTGTTTACCCATAGATCTCCATGTGTATACACGGGAAAGTAGTCTTTCAGTGCTTGTTCCAATGACGAGATGATTATATCTCTGGGGGACATCGTTTCAGTAAGTTTCATAATTCTTGTGAAGGTGTCTTCACTAATTTTCCCAGCATCCTTAGCAAAAACCAAGAAGCCAAAATAAATTTCGCTCATGAACTGGTCGTGGCCTTCGTTACAGAAGTTCATAAATTTTGGAAGACTGTAGCAGTGCCTTGCAGCGTACTTTTCCACGCTTTCTGGATACGTACTCAAGTAGACATGGGATGCTGCATGAAATCTTGCAAGTTTCTCCAAAACCATATGAAATTCTTCAGAGGTCAGGCCGCTGAATTTATTGGCCATTTTATATCCTCGAGGTCTTAAATCTTCTAGAATGAGAATGTCATCCACTCCATTACCGCTACCTCCCTCCAGTCCATAGAAAAGTTGTGGTGATGGTAATGAGTATGATCCTCTAAACTCTTCGTCGATTCCAGGTTTGATACGGTTGTAGTAATTCAGTTCCAATTTAAACGGACAGAATTTCGACACGACATTGGCGAAACGTTTGTCCTGTTCAGAGACAAGCGTGTCATCGATATCTTTCTCGTTAAATGGCACAAGAGCTTTTACTACCAAGTTTTTGATTTCTCCAGATTTTGTGGTTACTTGAATGGAGAGCATTTTGCCAACTACATTGTCTCCTGGGTTGGATCCGGATGAGGTTGTCAATTTTTCGATGGGCTCTTTAATGAATTCTGTAAGTAATGCAGACAATCTGACCTTTCTGTGATGAGCTGCCATTTTCAAATATTAGATTTTCAAATCTATGGACGTTTCCAATTGCTTCAGTAGTGGGAAAGAACAAAATAGACATTTAATTAAATTCAATTTTGTAACGGAGTCACTGCAAAATCGCAAGGAGCATTATTACTCATATGCACATAATGATGAAGCATTTTACTCGGAATTTAATCAGAAAGGCTGAATTTGACAGAATTATCATGATTTTCGATAAGTTTTATCTTTTCCCTTAATAAAGGTTTCGATTCCCACATAGTCCTTTATAATTTTGTCATAAAACAAATGTTATCGCAAAATTCAAGTGAAAAAGCAAATATGGTATGCATGATTTCCAGATTGATCATCAAAAATTAGACCGATTGATTGATTTGATTTATCCCATAAGCCAGTTTTATTGAAATCGTAATGAACATTAATTCCGCTTAAATACTGCTCCTTGTTTCATGCATTTATGCCACCGTCTGTTGTGAGCTACGCTTACGTCACAAGCCGGTTATAAAATGCCAGTGCAAAATTTATCCAACTATGTATGCACATTATATTTTTATATATTCTCCGAAAGTTATATGCAGAAAATATTTTCTTTGATAGATATTTAATAACTAGAATCCCAAAATCAATAATTTTCTTTGTATTTCTTTCTCTTTCGTAGGTATTTTGTAATGAATATTTTTTTTGGTATTCTATTCATATTCATTAATATCCATGAAGCAATAATTTAACGAGGGCGAAATATAATATAGAAAATAGAAAAAGAGGTTTTTGAGGCAGAATTACTTCATCTAATGCCTAATTCTGGAAAAAGGTGACTCATACAGGACGAAGGAAACTATTAGGGTACCTTCTCCGCAGTTTTTGTTTGCGCGTAATATTCTTTACTTCTAGGAACAACACCGAGTACGAGCAAGTCTGTACGTGAGACATGAGTAATTTCTAAGATGCTGCAAAACCGGCTCAAGTGTTTGCTGGGAAAAATCAAGGGATGCTATCCGCTCTTTCCGCTTCGCTTGGATTTTAACCTTTCGCGATCTCTACTCCAGCCCCAGCTTCCAGGAAAAAAACTAATGAGGAAGTCAATCAATCAAAATGAATTCCAAATCCGAAACCAATAATGTGAAACATTAAAAGAGAAAGATCATCATGGGGTTCCATTATGGCTACCCACACGCCCACCCACAGGAGAAATCCTTTGCACTGTGTAAGTTTTTAATTTTAAAGGGAATAATATGCTATGTGGTTAAAAGTAGATCAAAGCCAGGTGCCATAAATAATGTATGCATGTGCTTTCTCCTTTGGGCTGATTTTTTTCTCCTTCCGTCTGTCTGTTACTCATCATTCATTCTGCATAAGCCTCTTACCTTCACTCCAGGGTGCTTGTTTGTCCAAAATCGTGAAGAACAGTTTAATCATGGCATTTGCATTTAGGATTCCTTTCTCACACTTTCCTCTCCTCTGGATGATTTCTTTCTCGGTATGTTGCGTTCAACTTACGTTGTCGTTGTGTGTATGTATGTATTGGGCAAAAGCATAAACTTTCCTTACATCTCTCCCCGCTCCAGGTTTCTCAATCTCACGTCCTCAGCCATGCATATGGAATGGAACACATGCCAAGATCCCATCCAATGGTGCAATCGTCAGTGAAATCACGGATGCTGGGATGCCATGTCGTAAAGTATGCCAGCAATGACGTGCGCCTCGTCAGATCACTTGGAATGAATTTAGCCTCAAACCGAACTCAACTGTAACAAAAAATATGAAGAGAAAATGCAGATTCTCGACAAGAGAAATCCTCAAAAATGCTGAGATGCTTTCCACAGACTTGGCACAGGCACAAAACGCGTTGCGTGTTATTATTATTGGGAAATTCAGTACTGGGGCGAAGTGAAAATTTCGATTTTCTTCTGTATGCCTTAGTTTCTTTATTTCATATAAATAATTAAGTACATATCTTTTTGCGTTCTACTTAGTTTCATAATTCTATTTCACTAAAGTTTCGTATCATTACTATAGGACATTATGCATCAACATCGTCCGGACGCAGTGGTTGTTTTTGGATTGGAGCTGCAGGTAAAGTTACATCCCCCAAGGGAAGTTTGCATAACGACATCACAGTTTTTGTTGGACAGCATTGGACACCCATGACCATTGCCATTTGTCACGGGAATAGGCTTATCGACAATGAGAACGGACTGGTTTCTGCATGGTAGCTCATCATCATCATCTTCCAACAGGGATCGGCCTGGTTCGCGAAGGACATAGTTAACGGAGCTCCTGTTACTATTACTGCAGCCATTGCTCGTTCTCCCAGAAGCAATCAATTCGAGATCTAATGTTGTCGTGTGCTCTCGCGTCAGTGACCTGGAATGATTTTTGATGATGTTAAGAACGTTTGACTAGATCGGCATCTATGAGACAGTCATGTTCTACGTTTAATGTATCAAAACATACTTATAAATATGTGATGCTATGATAGTAGGCTTGGTTGAAAACATCAACACTCCCAACATCATCAGCCCGAACGAGACAAAGTAGAGGGAATGGACCTAATGATGGAGAATTAATTTGATTGAAAAATGAGATTTGGTGATCGTGATCATGATAGCTGCCCATATTACTTACCTTAATTTGAAAGAGGTAGATGCCAACAATAAGCGAGTAAAAGTCGGCCGTGAGCAATGACAAATTGAAAAACGTCGCGCTTGACCACTTCATGACCATCGCGGAGATCAAGTAGGCAGCAGTTTGGCTTGCGGTGTAACAAGCAATCAATGCTATTGGCGTGGTCGACACACCAGCCCAGTCTAATGAAGTTACTGCTCCGTACTCAAGCACGACTCTAATTAAGGCGCCCATATCAAATTAGATACATAGCAAAACATGATTTAATTAATGAAATGCAATTTCATCTTCACTCGTCGTCGGCTTACGTTTGCGTCCCACTAACAAAACTCCCGAAAAGCCCAATCATCCCGAGGAACTCAACAGCATCGAATGTTTTCACGACAAACTCCTGAGCCACGTTTGATATTCCGTGGAGGAAGGCTCCGCTCAAACAGAGCATATCCCCTACGAATCTATTCTTCCCAGGTCCCAGGGGCTTTCCATCTTCAACGTCCGCCCAAACCAGACAGCATATTCCCAGGAGGCTTACACTCACGCCGAGAATATGAGGCACTTTGTAACGTATCCTTAGAATGAGCCATGAGAGGCTCAGGACTGTGCCGCGAGTCCGTAAAATGGGAAACAAATTTCTTTCCGCGGGCCGACAGGCCAGTATTGTAGTGAATATCGTTGCGAGCACAATGTAAAAGCCAAAGTTTTGAGCTGCGGAGCAAGAGGAAGCACAATAAAACGTGGAATGATTCATTTCTCTCATTCTGTATCCATTCAACCAGAAAATGGCCAAGTTATTTTTTCCACTTTACCTGTTGGAATTCTAATGTTATGTTGGTCAACAAGGTACACATTTGTGACTCCACAGACGCACAAGAGAATAGACAACACCTGGCCGAGCAATATTGAAAGCCATGTTGTTCTACAAAAGAAGAAAAAAAGTATACGGGAAATAAATGTTATTTTTCCCAAATAAATTACAACTTTTTCTTCCAACCCAGTGACTCGCTGGCGATAATAGCACTACTACTACTATTCCAAACTAAAAACTTTTTTTATGAAAACAATTCAAAACATTTTTTCCCAAACTACCTATAACGAGCTGGAAACGAAACAACTTTAAAACTTATTTCTCTAGAGCTTTTCATCCGCTCTTTTAGCAGCAGCAGCAACATATCCTTTATTATTTCAGTTCTAAAAAAGATTTAAAAGTTCAGCCCAGGGAATATTGTTATCCTTATTGATCGTCCTCTAAAGTTCCATTTTACCTGGCGGCCCTGAATAATTGGGGCTTATTGAAAAAAACTCTCAAAGCACTTCTTCGTTTTTTTTCTATCCAAAGCAATATCCGGAGTTCTAGAGAGCACTTTGCACAAAAACAGGATATTTTTTCCTTCAGTATGTATGCACATGACATGAAGTCTTCGTGCTTTTAATGCTATTAATACGGATCGTCTTCCTCGTCGTCCTCCTCATCCTCATCTCATCTCATTCTCCATCCCATTTTATATGTATTTTTGCAACTTTGTACACGTTTAATGACGCTCTTGTTCCAGTAGCTCAACGTTTTACTAGCCTGGGGAAAGGAAAAGCCATCATCATCGTAAACAACCTCTTTTACCATAATGATTTGGTTGTACCGTGAAAACTACTAGAGGCAGAGAGTTGGAGCAGAGTGGTAGTGGTAGCATGTCTCCATTTATTTTTTCCTCCAGAAAAAAATTACTCTTCTCTCCTCTACTTTACTCCAGGTCTAGTAATATCTCCTCCCTGACGTAAGATAGATTTTTTCCCTCGCTCCTCCAGTTTTGCCATTGGAAAATTGCCAGCGTTTTCATCTGCCCCTAAAAACTTCCACCTTTGCTTTTTCCCAGTTTTGGTAATAGTGGGAATGCTCGCATAAAATTCTATACATACATGTGGTAGTGGTAGTATTTTTTTATCGTGATAAGTAACTTGGGGAAAGCATTAGGCAACGCTATTAATCATTCTCATGACATCTTACTCTCTTAAGTACATCTTTTTAGCAGGAAAAAATGGGCTGAACTTTTTCCCTCCCATCTCATCCACTTTGCTGGGATCCTCCACCTCCTGCTTCTCCGTCTTCTTCTAGTGACATGACACACAGGTGCCACACCTGGTTTCTACTTTCTACTTCCACATAGTTTTTTTGTACCCTTGTATTCTCTAACTTTACATTTGTAATCATGATACGACCTCATGAATACCCACCCGTAATTCTTTTTCCCCTCTCTTAAATTATTCCCGTTGAGAGCCAAACCAAGTCAAGTCAGCCGTACTTAACACAATCTTTTTAATTACTCTAATTTTTCTTTTTCTTCCCTAATCTGAGTGAGAACTATGTATGAGCTGAACCTTACCCTTTGGAGAAGTGAGCAAAGTGAGACTCAAGCTTTTGACAGCAACCATTTTCCTCCTCGGGCTCTGTTTGCTTAGCTCTTTTGGAACACGAACCAACAACTGTCATCTTTCCGTTCGAGGAAAAGCCAGCTGCTCCTGATGCTACTGCTGGTCCCGGTCCGTTTATCTCGTGCTTTCCATTTGAACGATGTAATGAGACTTCGCTCCTGTTTCCTTCACTTTTCCTCCTCCCGTTCATCTCGCGTCTGCCTTCAGCACCAGTCAGAGTTGTACTAGTACCAGTGGGAATTGAAGCTTCACCAAGTCTATCATCCTCATTATCATCGACACTTGAGGGAACAGCAGCTGTTGCCCCATCCGGTTCCGGGAGTTCATCAACGTTTCGCAGTCCATTTGATGGAGGAGGCGAACTGCTAGTTGTAGTTGTACTAGTGTTTCCATTACAAGATTTCATTTTCATTGTATGTCAGTTTACCCCAAAATACTTCATATATCACAACTACTACTTGGGACGACAATAGCACGTCTATCACTCAGCACGAACAAACTGTACAAACCCTTTTTTTCCTTTCTCTTTCCCTCGCTCTCTGTCTTTTTCTGCTTTTATCTCGAGAAATGTCTCTATCGAAATCTGGATTGTCGATTGATGCCCAACTTAATGCAAATCCTTTTTCCGTTCCCCTTAATTCCGCCTCACCAGGTCCATTTTCATTACATTTTCCCTTTTAACCTTCTTCATAAAAAATTGATTTTTTTTCTCTCTGCCCAGCAAGAAAAAAAGTGAGAAAAAAGTCGAATGAAAAGCTTTCAGCTCCTGTCCAAAGTGATAAGAGCATGTGAAATGTGAAAGTAATCCTAGTCGAATTTTCTCACAATCACAAATCTCCTCCTATTTTATTAGATTTATTTTGGCTTGCTCTTCTAAAAAACAGTTTTTTCTCCCATTCTCCTTTTTTCTTTCACTCTGACATTCCAAATCTCAATGGAGCACAACGCAGTTATAGTGGAAGGAGTAACAACGGAAAGAAAAATAGCTGGAGAAAGGATACATGGTTTCAATTCGCATTCGGAACGAATACAGGAACAAAACGTAGGAGCAACACCAACTCAAACCAACACTGCTGCCAACCAACGCCAGTGGAAATTAGAATTCTCAAGTTGAGCCTATCTATTTTTTTCTCTTGCCACTTCCAGCTTCAGCTAGTGCTTTACACGTACGTCGCACGTTTGGACATGAAAAAACAGATGCATCTCTTCACATCTTTCCTCTTTCTAGAAGCTAGTCTTGGTCTTCCTCGTGCCAGGGAGAAAAAAGGAGAGAGAGAGGAAAAATACTACTTGAGGGGAATAAGAAGGTGTTTGCACTTTTTCCTACGCTTTCATGACTTTTCTCGTCTTGCTTGCTTGTTACTGTGGAATTGGTATGAATACACATTGACATATTATCCCGCTATCTATCTTGTTCAGAAAAATATGTTTCTTGAGTGGAGAAAGGTTTCTCCTCCAGTCTGGGGTCTGACTTGACTTCACTATCGAATTGAACAAGTTTTTAATAATTGGAATGTGCAGAAAAAAGAGGGAGGTTTATGACGGCACGAGTACGACTCCTAGAGAAGAGGCAGAGAAGATGGTGATGATGAGAATATCAAGAAAGTTAAGTTCTTCGAGTATGGTGGGTTGGGTGGAAGGTTATGCCATGGCAATGTCTTTGGAAAAAAGAGAAATTATTTTTTTGGGGTGCCTCCTCACTCACACTTTTTTTACAGTGGAGCAGCTGAGCAAGTTTATGAGCTCATCGTTTTCCAGAGAACAGGGTCTCTGCTGGTTATATTCCCTAGCACCATCACCACGGTTAGCTCCAGAGTCGTTGAAAAGTAATCACTTGAAGTAGGAAGTAAGCGAGGCGTGATCAAGTATCAAAAAGGGGAAGATTATGAGGCATGGACCATGCCACATCAGAATAGGAGAAGAGGAGCAACAAGGATCTCCAACATTATTTAGTAACACCAACATAACACCACATACGGGAAGAGCAAACAGAAGATCACTTCACACAATTTGTTCAGCGAACCATTTTCCTTCTCACCATTCTCTTATTTCGCACTTTTTTCTCTCTCTTTCTCACTGTTGCCAATATCCTGAAGAGCACTTTTGCCTTTTCTCTGGATTTTTTCTCTCTCTGGCTATGGCTGAGGTATATAATGCGACCCCTAATCTTTTCCCCAAACTTCCTATTTCCTTTCCATTTCACTTTCACTTACAAATTGGGAAAATGGATCAAAAAATGGAAACAGCATGTGCTCGCCGTAAAAAGGAAACACAGAAGAGGAAAGTGAGAGAAAATGCAAAACAGACCTAGAGAGCTATGTGCTGTGCTGTGTGTATGCCTATCACAGGGATGAAGAGAATAGGTTTTCTAAAATACAATACAATGGAATTGAGCCTGCATCATCATCATCCTCCTCACTAACTTGCTTGGCTTTCGCTTGCTCTTCGTTTATTTCTTCGCTTCCAACACAAATATAAAATGGAATGGAAAATGTGTGTGTGGTGTGCGTGGTCGGAGTGGTGATCGTCGTGGTTCTGAAATACTCTTCTTACTCCTCCGCGGATGCAACTCTGCGAGCGACTGGCTCCAGTTCAGAGATGGAGAATGGGGAAAATGCTACTACAGAGGGAAAGGAAAAATTTTTAGTGTCAGCCTCCCTAATCCATCTCCAGCAACGTAATGTCGTGTACAGAGGAGCTCTCTCGCTGAGCGCAATCTTTTTCAGGGAGGAAAAGGGCTTTGAAAAGGCTTGTCATCATATTATTATTGCCTATGCTCTCCCAAAGGGCTAGTCTACCCAGCACGTTACGTCGCTTTTAGTACAACCATACATGTCATTTGATGGTCCCCCTTGTCACATTAAATGAGATAAGGCAACATAGTAGCTTTACTCAACCACATCACATCTCAGCAGTAGTATCCCCGAGCATTGCTTAAAGTTTCCCCGTTCTTCCAGTCCTAATGATTTTTGATTTCTCAATCTCGGTCAATTTGCATAAATGAGATGACAAGAGCCAATTAAAAGTCAATTAGGAGCCGGCATCATCATCACCAGCAGGAGCAGCAGAGCAAACGCAACTTTTCTAATGAATGCACCCGGAGTTTCAAGAATGGATGCTGATGCAGCTTAGTTTTTCCTCTTATTACAGTTTTGAGCTTCTTTAAGCCGCATAATGTTCCCGAGCTGATTATATAAATGTACAATGAAAAGAAGAGAAAAAACTGTGAAAAAAGAAGAATTCAAAAAAAAGCTTTTTACTTTTTTTTATCTTCTTCTGCTTTGGTTTTTCTTCCTTCGTTGTAGACTACAGTACTCCTTTTCTTTTTTGATTTGGGCCTGTCGTCGTTTGTGTCTTGTGCTCCCCGCTTTCTTCTCTTCATTCTTTTGTGTGCGTAGTGAACTGAAGCGTGTCTCGTTGGCTCCCGATCGTCGTCATTATTATCAAGGAAGCGAACGCTGTCATCGTCATCATCATCAGTATTCAAAGGAAAACTTTCTGCTTGATTTCACCATGTATTTTAAGAGCTCAGACGGAGAGAGAAAGAAAGTTTATGTGATGATGATGCTTCTTCTTCTTCTGCCTCTGCTACTGCTACTATATTGCTTCGCCGTAGGTCTCAAGGTTTGGTTTGGATGTTTGAATGTGGTGCGGTAAAACTCTCCGGCCACAACACATTTCCAGACCCCGGTTCTCTCTCCAACTCAATAGATAGATATGTATTTTTTTTCTTTTCCTCTTTTCTAGTTCGAACTTAAATCGTTTTGTAAAGGGGAAAGTGATGTTCCAGGGGAAGCTGCTGTCCACAGAAATCACCAACAAAAACACACGGGGAGCCAAAGCAATAATTTCATATTCTTCTCTAGACCTAGACCCAATGAATATTTTTTATATATTCCGGGGGCTTTCACTCTTCTTCTTTCCAAACCAAACCAAGTTGGAGTTGAAAAGTGCTTCCTTGATTGCCTTGCATTTTGACTGAGCACTCCGGCAGAAATACTACCGCGACTACTTCTACTACAGGCATTATTTTTTCCCTCCTCCTAGGGTGAGGTGAAGCTGATGAGATCTGAAATGATATGCTCTGCACTCTCGCTCTCACAATTTTCTAGCGAATGGCCTATAAAAAAGGTTCACATAAAATGAATCCCACTTTACTCCAGTGTGTTACTACTTATATTGCTCTCTCCGCCATCCAATGCATTGGTTGGTCGTCGGTACACAAAGAGAGAGAGAGTCCCAAGATGGAACAGAAAAAAGAGCTGTGGATGCTGGAGAAATGTTCCGGGAAAATAGAAAGTGCTTACTGTACAAATAGAAAATGAAACTTTTTTGTCTTCAGTTCCCTTTTCCCCAACTTCCGGAGTTGATCCTCAAAATGTCTTCCATTTCTCTTCTTCCTTTTCTCTTGAAACTTTTCAAATGGGCTTTTTGGCAAGGAAAAAAACTTTGGTTTGAAGTGGAGTGACTAAAAGTGTACACATATATATGCATGCATACACTTACTCACTCTTTGACTGCACAAGAGAAGGAGAAAAAACTTTCTTTCTTGAGAGCTTCCTCCCTCCTCTATAACTTAGCCTAGCAAGTAGCAAGTTACAGTTACACAAGTTGGAGCTAATAAGGTCCCTAGTAAAAATGAAATGTTGTCTTTCCACTTCTTCCACGTTGCAGT
>JAHZNI010003981.1:0-20622 GCA_027744415.1 Seira ritae | reverse complement strand
TTTTCGCATCTATGCTGGGCCGAAAATACCGCACGTTGGAAACTGTTTCCAACGAATTTGAACTATTGCGCCAATTTAAAATGAATACTTTCCAATCCCCTTTGGAAACGCCACGTTAAGAAAAACACATATTTATCCATCAAGAATCAAGGACTGTCAAGATTCGTAGAAAACATGGAGCACTAGCATGTGTATCGTATATGTGTATCAATTTATCAATGATTTACTTTATTTTTTTATAAAGCACCTATCCACTCACCTCCGCCCGGAGTAGTGAAGTCGAGAATATTTTGGTTGTTCCATATAGTTTCTAGCGAAACATTATTGGCGCATTACATTACACCTTACGTATTCGGACAAACTTTTCCTAAGATATTTTCAACATGGTGCAAAAGTGGGTAAGTGATTATGATTATAGATAAATAGGAAAACCAGAAAATTACATGCCGCGTCACCTTTTCCCGTCTACCTTAAGTTCCAACATAAAACTGAAGACAGACAATAGGAATATGTCCAAGGAGTCATTGGACAAGTTTGACATCAACCATGATGTGCCCGATACTCTCATAAAACGAATGGAATATCAACGGGGCAATGGGAAGTTGGATTTGACATTGTGCAATCTAACCAAGATCCCTACGGATGCGATTGTTGCCCACTTCGGCATGCCCCCAAACTTTGACATGGACATGTCCCATAATTACATCCGGAGCGTCTCTTCCCACTTCATACTTAAAATGAAGCACTTGACAAAGTTGGATCTGAGCAAGAACGAAATTCGAAGACTTCCGGATAATTTTGGGGAGCTGAGATCACTTGTATATCTGGATTTGCACCAAAATAACGTAAGCTCATAGCAATACCACAATGAACATCCCTGTGTTGACTGATTTAAACAAGACATTGCCACAATAGTTGGAAACATTGCCCCTGAGCATGGGAAACATGCACCGCCTAACGTTCTTGTCGGTAGTCGACAACCCGTTCCGTGCTCCTCTCAGTGATCTAATTGGGAAAATGGGGAGTGACATTTCAGGTCTAGCCGTGGCTGAGCTAATTGTTACCTTTATGCAAGAAATTGCTAAAACGGCAGATGTTTCGACGGCTCACGTCAGTAAGTTCCCCCTTGACTCAAGGCGAAGTTCAAAAGTGCACTACCGCCGGAGAAGCTCAACCGTGAGGGACGCAAGGACTGGAGAAGAAGTGTCTAGTACAAGCAGTGAAGAAGCGGAAATGGGGTACAAGAAGAACTCAAAGCGCAGTTCTAGAGCTCCAAACAAGCCTGCTTTGAAAACATTTTTGCGTGAGTTGACAATAATGTATCAATATCATTTCCCTTATCATTATACCCCAAAAAGTAATATTGGCATTCTTCTTTTAACAGTTGGACTTGGAAGATTCGTACTTGTATTCGCGGTTTTCTGCATCTTTGTCCCACTATATGTTGCCTACTTTGCCGACACTTCCTACTTGGACAGCATGGCAAAGACGTATCCAACTTTTGAGATGATCTGGACAGATTACAATTACAAAAGAGTTCATGAGCTGGCTCTCCCGGTGGCAAACTTACTGCCAAGGAACAACTTCTGGATGTTGAAAGGCCCACCCGTCGATAGCGGGGTGACTTCCAGTGTATTGGGTTGGTTTTCTGGTCTTTGGAGCTTTGTCGCCAATTCGTTCCGATCAATGTTCTCATTTGTGTTGGGACCGATTTCTTAAGACTTGAACGATCGGTCTTGATGGCAATAATGTAAATTGATTTGACTTATGATTTCTACAGAATGATGGCAACCTTTCTACAACGAACCAAATATTTCATAGTTTTGGGGCCATTTTAATACAAAATCTGAGTATAATGTAAAGAGCAATTTTCCTGCGAGCTAAAACTTTTTTTAAAGTAAAGTATAATCAGTCTTAAACATTTCCAATAAATAATTCCAGTCATAAACGATTTACATTTACTTTTCCTCGCCATTATCACCTTCATCAGGACCCTTAGGCAAAGCCATTTCACTTAATCTAAATGTTCCATTCGCTGCCGTTGTTGAAGACGTTTTAATTCCGATGTATATTCTGGACTGGAGCCCTTCTTCTCTTTTAAAGCATGCCTTTCCACTGAAATGTCAAATGATGTAATACAATAAGTAGGCAATATTAATGATTTAAGCGACATTGTCTCTTCAAAGAAATCTTACATCGTTGCTGTTCTAAAAACTGTAACCTAGATTGGAATAAATGCTTCTCTGTAACGTCCTGGATTTCCTTCAAACCTTTCACAATTTCGAATATTGTATCATGCAGAAGGGAGTTTGCCAGACCGCTCAGAAGTTCGTGATTTATTCGTTGCTGGTACTTCCTAACATTACAAAGACACAAGCTTTTACTCGTTCCTAATAAAACTCAAGCTTTTGAACACGGATTAATAACGCCAGTTAATATCCGTGAATACGTAAAGGTACAAATTATTATTGTTTCTGATAAAGGTTAAAGAAAAGAAAGAAATTACGATGGGAGTTCCCGAGCCATGGACTGGAGTTGATCCAGTACGAAGTATAATCGATTCTGAAGAGCCTGTGCTTGTGCCTGCTGCATGGTCACTGTCACTACTGTCGATGTAATTGTTAACTGATAAAAGATAAAAATAAAATAATTGACGACCAACAAGCAAGTGATTTTATTAGTATTGTAGAACGAGCGAACGACAAGCATTGTAATTGTAACAATACAGCTGATCCTGATCCATCAACGTGCCTGTGCCACATTTCTCTCTCAGATTAGTACAGCTAAACGTAGTTTATGGCCAGTCTTTTGATATGTGAGAGCAGTGAGGGAGATCAAAATTACTCATTCATATTGTTTGTTATCTCTTTTCTTTTATTATGCTGTAACTGTAACCAAACAAACCACGCTTAAAGGATGACAAGTAAGTAGTGAAGTTAAAAGAAGTTGTTCAGGAGAGGACAGAGGAATACTCATTTTGTATTTAATGATAATGAAACATTAAGTGACTCCTAAATGTGTATATCCAGCACTATTGACTTTGGAGTGTTCAATGTAAAAAATAGTAATGTTTAGCTAATGATTTATGTTTTTTTTATCAATCTTGCTGGTCAGATCAATGTTCAAAATCCCGCTGACCCTAAAATGTAACAAGAATCAAGCGCTCCAGTAGGCACTTGTTGGTTGGTAGTTCAGGTAAATTTCTCTTTTGTTATTATCTCTTCTTTTTAAGACATCATTAGCGCTGCGCTTACACCTTTTATTTGTCAAACTGAGTGGGTGTTGGTTGAGGTTGAGTGTTATGTTGTATTAATTTTTGGTTAGGATTAGGAGGAGAAAGAGAGAAATGTTGTTGCATATCGCGATTGGTGAAATGAGTGAACATTGTTAATTATTAGTCCGTATCTGGTCAAATGAAGCGTATTGTATTTGTGGGTGCTTTCAATTCAAACTTGAATAATTATTCTATCGAGGAAAATGATGCCAAGCCATATCATTCTTGGAATGTCACTACTGCTTGTGTAAGATTTGAAAATGAAAACGAAAATATTTAATGTATTTCGGAAGCTATATTTATCATTAGTTGTTATTCAGGGAACATGTAAAGGAGATTGCATGTAATTCACATGTTCTCTATCATACCAAATATGTTCTAAATCCAAATATTATTTTCATAGGATTCCTGCAAATGCGGCCGACACTGGGCCTACGACTGATAGTGAAGATGATCGTGATGGGATTGAACCACCCTTATTTTTAGGAGACGCCGCTCTAGGAGATACCATTGATGACATTATAACACCCAGCGATGTTTGTCGTGAAATTGTTGCCCTATTTGGTTCAGCCATTTCAAATTTTACCTTGTGTTCAGTAACAAACGCAAGACCTATTCATTTATGTGGGTGGTGCGTTGAAAAGTATTTGAAGGTGTTGGAAACTCATCAAGAGTTTCTTGCTGTAAGAAATGCATGTGATTTGAAATATCTCATGTTTACTATTGGATTTGATCGCAAAGGAATTCCTGTTTCTCTCAATTATAGAGAACTGACGAAGCAGGAAATCCATGTAAAGAATATTTTCTCAATCTGGATCGAGTCGAAATAGTCAGTGATGCTTTTAGATATGTACAAGATCTTTGGGCAAAGGGCAAGTGTGACGGTAAAGAATACAGACACTAAAACGATGGTTAACATTCATTTATTTATCCTAATAACTGCACGGCTCTTGTATTCTAGCGTGTTTTCGTTCATACAAGAACGGGTCCCTTGCGAACAATTTCACTGAAGAAGTTACTCAGTTCGAAATGGACTTCGAAGAGACGAAGTCCTGCTTCAATGACTTTCTAAATGCAACCAAACCTGGATCCAATGACACGGTTTGCACTGCTTGCAAGAAGACGTATGACAAAATGAATAGGCGATATCTAGAAATTACTTTACTTTCTGGGGACAATTTGTGCATCGATGTCGTCGACACGGTAGGCATTGTTACTTATCAGAACAAAAATAAAAAAAAACAAACATTGAAACTACATTAACATTAACGCGAACGTGGCCCCATGTTTAGATGAACATAACCCGCGAGCTGTGGAGCGAATTATTTGAATGTAATCCAGAACGTCAGAGCGAATTTTGGCTTCACATTGCGTTTGGAATCGTTGCAAGCATTCCAGTCGTATTTTATCTTTTGTCGTACTTGTTATCAACTAAGCAGGAAGCCAGGGTCCTTCAACGTAAGAAACAATATTAAAATATAATTTTTCACAACTCCAGCACTTACTTATTTTTTCCTTTCAGAACGCCGTCTTGCTGAGGTGTTTGCAAACACCTCTGCGAGTGGAATGAGCGATCTTTCAGAATATCATTCGTCCAGGTTGCAATCTTCCTCTAGATCCAGATCTGTCCCGGTATCGGATAATTGTAACAATAGATATCTAACTGTTAGATGAAATCGTACCAGTTATGCATGCTAACGGACTGTGATTAAGATGTATGATGATGTGAAAGACAATGGTGCCAACAAATCGACATGGATGAAATGAAATCGATAACATTGTAGTTTCTGAATTGGTTTCTTTACCTGTTAAAATGTTTCTGTTAAAATTCTCTCGTTGCGTTTAAGTTTGTCTATTATGTCAATAACTAGACCAAACCCCTTGCGCCATATTGTTGTAGGGAAATACTTAAATATACGTTATTAATATTAAAATAAATTACATATATGTACTTAAATTAAATAGCAGATTGTGCAAAATTATTACGGAAACTGCAATTAGAAATATTAAAAGAATTGTAATCTCGCCATAGTCTCAACTCTTAACAATATGATGAAGTTTAACATAACTCTGATTAAATGAGGATGTGCTAGTGCTAAATCAAATCCTAATCTGTGTGTACCAGCCAACAAATTATTTCTTTATATTATTATAGATACTTAGAAAGTCTTGAAAATCGCCCGCTTTAGTCCGTTCTCGAAAGTGTTTTAAAGGTATTCAGAGAAGTGTCTAGGAATTTTACTGCCTGGTTTGTCTTAGTACCAAATTAGAGGGAGGGTCTGGTAAAATACAACTTCTTACTGTTCTTACCCGTTAATAATAATTGTATGGTGCTTTCGGTTGTGTTTTAAGCGGAATTAGCGATTCCTCAGAGGTGCTAATTAAAAAGTGAAGTGTAAATGTAAATGTCAATTTTTCATTACTTTTTTTGTATTTATATATGTATATATCGCAAATCGCAAGTAAATTATGGAATGTATCTAAAAACTTTGACATCTATATTGAAACTTTATAACTAAGGAATGTTAAATTAATTGGTTTGTAAGTCTTGCTTTTATGTCGTCTCTTTCTTTTATCAACAAGTCAGGTTCCCGTCTATAACTTTCTGGAAGATCGTCATAATGCGGGTTTTCTGTCCAAAATCGCAAAGCAAATTGTTGAATTTCCTGAACCAGTGTCATGTCTAGCCCACTTTCTTTGACTTTGAAATCCGTCAATTCTAGTCTTCGATATAGTCCTCGAGCTAAATAGTGATGTAGCATTCCTAAATAAGACAAATCAGGAAACATAAGACGTTGACTTTTAAAATTTCTCTAGTACTTGTGGTAATGCCTCTTGGTATCATGTAATACAATACAGTAGTTTTACCTCTTTCGTTCGAAAATCCTGGCGCAAGTACATCTCTCAATTTGAGAAGATAGCGACACAGCTCAATGTAACGTTCGACTTCATCTACATTAACTTCAGCAAGTTTCTCTGTCTGTAACTTCAAAATGGCTTTTGATGCCTCAGCAATCACCCAATGGTTTGGATGAACCTTCACTCCTGCATTGTTTGCAATAAATTTTTCAAAGATGTTCACCACAGGTTCCCCTGTTTCCTCCGCTTCTTCTTCAGCCATATCAGAAAGTTCATACAGGGATTCAACAAAAGAAGTAATGAAGGAGGAGCACATAGTGTAAGGACACTTGTCACACTTCCAATCAGCTTCCTCATAATCGTCAGAATACTCCGGAAGCATATAGCCATTTTCGCATTTGAAGCACTTGACTGCTGACAGGAATGTACCAAGATCAGTGGGATCCTTGCATCTCTTGCATTTACATTCGAATTCTGCTCTTTCTCTGATTTTCTCTTGGCGTTTGTGGAAACCAAACTTGCTGTATTCGTGATTATAACAGACATGGAGCATTTCTCCCTTTTTGATATCGACAGTCGGGCGAACTTTCATCGTGAAAGAGGGAGAATACGTAATTGCCCAGGTGCAGTTTGGCGTGCACGAATGACACATCAAGCTGTATATTGGGAAGAGACACTCTCCAAAGCTTGGACTTCCTTGCTTTTTTTCTACCCTTTGAAAAGAATAACTGTTCACGTTGATAATACCCAAAATACGTAGCCAATCCTCATCAGTTCCAAAGTCAGAAAGACCAAAGTCGTCTTTTATACTTCGAATATTAGGAATAGGAGTTAGCTGAAGTTGTGTTTCCCACTGCAAGGTCATTAATTGGTCCCATAGATCAGGGTCTTTCTGTTTGAGCAGAACTCCGCGTATAATGGCAATCGACTTGTAGCACGGCTGAATTTCCAGCTTCGGGGGAAATGCTACCTTCCTCTTCACAAACAACTTACACTCATTATCTCGGTGAAGCTGAATCTGTAAAATTAAGATAATTTAAGTTTCATAAGCTTACTGCCTAGTGCCTAATTCAAATTCATTTTTGTTCTGATTGAAAGATTTCCAAATACTGAAACCTTACGTTGTCACAATTTGGACCACAGATCGGCCAATTGCAAGATTCACAGCGATTATCACTATTTCCATCATTCATCACCACACAGCACCCAAGGCAAGGCGGAGTACTGTAATCCTCCACAAGATCTGCACTTGGTCCGAAAAATGCCGGCGTGTCATCAAACAGAAGCTCTCCGGCTTTCAGGTCACGTTTTGCAGTCAAATATAGCCCATACGAAGGATCCCCATCGATGCAGAAGGGAGAATCTCGCAAAGCTTTGTGGAGCAATGAAATGCCGACGCTATTTCTTACTTTTGAGTCACGGCCATCAGAATCAGCACTTTTCTTCAGTTCTTCTGAAGGTGAAGGTGGAGAATCTAAAATACGCTTTATGTCCAACGTACGTGTCTGTAAAAAAATAGTAGATTTACGATTGGTTTACTCAAGATTTGTTGAGTGTTGATAACGTCTACTTTGAACATGTGAACTGTGAACATTCAAAAAGTACAATACAATACAACGTACTTCGTTAACATCCATCCTGGCACGTAAAATAAAAAGTTCTTAATAATGGCAAACGATTGACCGATGAAAATCGCCGACGTGGAAAAATGTAATTACACGGGCATTAACAATTGAAGGCACGTACCGCACGCACACAAAATGAGCCAGAACGAACAACTAACACAAGTTAATCAAAACAAGCACACGTTCTCAATCTCAAATCATATCATCAAGGAGGAGAGGAGACACACTCACGAGCAGCACACCAACCATCTAAACATTTCTAGCTTTCTTTTTCGTGCACTTTCATCGGATTCGCTAAAGGGCATCGTGTTGTTATTTGTAGTATAGTACATACTACATACTAGTCATTGCATACGATATAGCTTAGCAGATAGCTTAGCTTAGCTCTGCTAAGCTATATTGTAATCGTATGCAATGATGCAGAGAAGGGCGGACAGGGCAGGTTGGTATTGGTCAAACTCTTTACAAATCAGCTGTTAGCTATTTGCTAACAATTCATTAAACATGCGACACATGTCATAACTCATGATGTCAGTGACAATTTTTTTTGCAAATCCTCCTCCGGAAGCCGTCGTCGCTCATTCATGAATTATTGTTTGACATTGCATTAAAACCTAATAAATAAGACACAACTGTAATTATAGTGATTAGGATATGTTTTTATGTGTGTTTTTGCATGTGTTTGGTGTTATTCATGAAAAAGAAAAAGCAACTAGTAATCTCTGGGAGTATGGAAATGTCAATTCAATTTCCATCATTATGGTTCATCATCTATTATTAGCGTGTTAAGACAAAAATCATATCATGGATAAAATCCTGAAAACGTTAGAGACGATAAAGGTGCCAACTCTTTCAGGGTCAGATGCCAATATTCCGGGCACGATTATCTCTGCAGTGGTTGCAGCTGGTGATTCAGTTAAAACTAAGTACTTAAATACCACATATTAATTACCTAAGGCAGCGTTCCCATCAAACGTTACGAAAAAAAATCGGTCGTTTACCCCCCACCCACCCCATGTCACGCACTTTTTAACATGGGCTTTAAATGGAGACCGCGAACCCCCCACAAACCCCTTCGTCAAATGTTTGATGGGAACGTTCCCTAACAAGTTGTGATCTCAATGCAATAAATACTTTATTGTTTGTTGTACAAATGAAGTTGAGAGACTGTCATATTTGATGATTATTTTTTTGCAGGAAGAAAGAACGCATCAGTCATTGTCGCTCTGTGACAGATGCTATATGCCTAGGGAGTGTGCAGGGAATTCAAGATTATGCCAAGGTGAGTCTTTAAGGCATTTAAGTTGGACAAAGTTAGAAATCAG
Source organism: Seira ritae (assembly GCA_027744415.1). Lineage (NCBI taxonomy): Eukaryota > Metazoa > Arthropoda > Collembola > Entomobryomorpha > Entomobryidae > Seira > Seira ritae. Next base: position 11,539 of record JAHZNI010003981.1, on the reverse strand, counting down.
TAGTTGGTTAGTCGTTCGACCTATTTAACTGGCTTGATGAAAGGGTGACTAATGGACTATGTAATGTATTTTGAAACTTGTTTGCTTTATAGATTCTGGAGAGTGTTGTGGAAGTCTTATTCCAACTATCAAGTGATGATGATTCTGACATTCGACTTGTCGCTGTAGAATGCTTGAACAGATTAGTCAGGGTAAGGAGTAATTCTATAAGACTATAATGTAGCTCTTGGTATACTTTAAATGAGATGGTCGATGATGATTTCTATTGTTTCAACGTAGACATTGAAAGAATCTCAGCAACCTAAACTTCAGATGGAAATCTATAAAGAAATCCGAAGAAATCAGAATTCCAAGTCTCTTCGAACCGCGTTGAGTGTATTCGCACACATAAGTTCCAATATCAAGTAGGTTTCATTCGTCCCAAAGTTCAATTTGAAAATTATGTTTATAATGGCGAAATTTTCATTGCTTTCCCTTTACTTCAGACCTCAAAAGTGTCGAGCATTCTTTGCAAGTTTGCTTCCGTGTTTTGTACAAATCTCGAAGCGGACTGAGGAATACCTGTATGAGAATTTGGGAAGTTATTTTGCAGAAATATTCAAAAACCTTGGTCCGTTTGCACAAGACCAAGAGATCAAGGTATAACAATACTAACGGATACGCTACGCAGAAAGATTGAAGGTCTGATTCTTTTATTTTTTTATTGCAGCTTCTTTGTAAGGAATACCTAACTAATTTACAATCATCTTCCGCTATAATTCGCCGAGCATCAGCCTCGATCCTTGTGTCCGTGTGTCAATATTCAAAAAAGCCGCACGTATTTTTGCCAAAATTGATGAATCATGTTTCAGGTATTCCTTCTTGATTCTTCTAGTTCATACTCAATTTAATTTTTAGACATAGACTGCCTTTGTTCCCGTTACCGCAGTTCAATATTTTTTCTGATTCCACAGGTTTGCTAATGCCAAAATTAATGGAAAAAAGTGTCGCTACATTAATTGGAAGCATGCAGTGCATCCGACACGCAATTGTTCCTTTGTATGAAATCATCGTAAAAAGAAGTAACTTCTTTAGGACAGAAGCACCAAATATTGTATTACAGCTTGTGCAGGTTTATGAGATGTGTGTGATACTCTGCAATCATGATGACCATAATGTAGTCACCACTAGCCTTGAAACTCTGCAGCTGCTTCTAACAGATCCGGTGGAACCGCTGAAATTAGCTCTGACGTCAAAGAATGGAATTGAGAATAGCATCGACAATAATAGTGCTTTAATGATTCAGCAACATCAAGGTCACAGCGCGTCATTAGGTAAATAGTAAATATATTTAAAATTGGTGTTGATTTAATTGTTTACAAGGATAAGAATGACACCCAAGGATCAACCCGTCCTAATTTTTCATTCTGAATAGAAGCTGATCTTGATTCGCTCAACCTTCCTGATGGGTACCCAGATCTTCTGGCATCAGACAATGATATGCCAAAGTTTCGAACAATTCTTTCATCGACTGCAAGCAATTCCAATGACACTGAAGAAAGTGACGTGAACGAGGCTATCTTTCTCAGTTGTCGTAACTCAGAAATCGGATTAGATGAGAATCCTGCAGCTGCAGCAGTCGGTAAGGAAGGTCCACTCCAAGGATCGAACCCATTATCCCATAATCCCCTAATTTTTTTTCATAATAGAATAAAAAAGAAATAGTACTTTAGTGTATTAAATTTTATCAGACATTGACAGCAGCTCTGAAATGTTGCACCAATCCAATGAAGATCTATTCTTATCACCTGGAAAGGAGGTGCTTCTGCCGAATTTCCCAGAAATCCAAATTGGATCACTCTACGAGAAAAACGTTCCTGTTTTCTACTGTGCTCGATTTCTTGCTTATAATTTCCTCCTGGCAGGTCAAAAGGGTTATCAGAGGTCTGACAGTGAAACAAGAATAAGTGTGAAAGTTCTTGCAATTAACTGTCTCGCGAACTTAGTCAAGCTATCACCCGACGTGTTTTTTCTTCCACTTTCCCATGATTTGGTTGAGAGCGATGATCAGGTTGCTCAAAAAATAGACGATGTTTGTTTATATTCAACTCACAACGACCCATTGCTGAGAGGTTGTACGTATGTTCTGGTGGGATTCGTTGTCGAACGTCTTGCATCATGCCGCGTGAAATCTAGCACTGTCATGGATGACATCTTAGGATTAATTGCAATTCTTAAAAGTGTAAGACTTAGAATAAGAATGTCGATTTGTTAGATTATTACTTGTTATATGGCTGACGAAAAATTCAAAAATTCTGTGGTGTAGGGTCTCCTCGACTCATCCAACATTGGAGTAAAGTGTGCTCTCGCGGCAGTCAGCACATGTCTTGGAAAATTGAGGAAAACAGAAGTATTGACGCTTGCTGAAGAGCTATTTAATACTTGTTTAATTGTTGCTGCAAATCCTTACTGGTTGGTGAAGGTATGAACTATGAAGTTTCCCTTTTTCATGAATGTAAATCATGTATGTTCTTAAATGCTTTGGAATGCTTTGATAATAGGTGGACTTGGTTGAACTGTTGAGCCGTGAGTGCGTTATCGCATGCAGCTCTGAAAATAGAAGACATAGAGTATGTAATATTTTGTTCGAGTATTTGTGTGACGAGGATGTGCGAGTCCGAAACGCTGCTGTTGCATTTCTACCAAAGTTTATAAACACCACATCATCAGATTCATGGACCCCTGAACGTCATGGGATCCTATGTGCACAGTGCATCGTTCGTAACGGCAGAATTACTTGTGACTTGGCGTATCAAGTTGACAGGGAATGCAAAATGTGTCGAGGGTCATTCCCTGGTGTAGCGAGCAAATTGGAGGATATAATCCATAAATTGATTGAAGCATCAGCGACATCTTCTAATAAAAATACGTTTGTAAGTCAAGCCATTTTTTCTTTAAAGTACTTACTGATTTTTAAAGTAATCTCAATACGGCAGTAAAAGTAAGGCAGTATCTCATGCAGTCAAAAATAAAAGGAAATTAGAAATAAATTAGAAATAATTAGAAACAAAAGGAAACTAGTGGGAATAACAATAATATTCTTTCAAAGGTGGGGTATCAGGCAGCTTTAGCTTACTTGAGCGAAACTCATCCCCCTCAGCATTTCCCAACTGCATGGCATCTCAAGAACCGCATTAGCGACTGTGGCAGTGTTCTCGGTCTTTATATGGATTTCATCCGTTCCTCCCCCTACATTTACGATTTAAACGTGCACCAAAGCGTCATTAGAATTGCGTGCAATATTTTCCTGGCATCCGACTTCTACGATCGAGCAACTGCGAGAACCAAAGCCTTTGAGGAAGGAAATCCATTTCTTTCTAATAACTCAAGCGTTTGCATCTATGGCACGATATTCCTGCAGCATGTGATTGCCGTTCTAAAACTATATAAAAATATCATTGAACAATGTGTTAGCAGTTTGTCTACTTCGAAGAAGGTGTCGACTTCTCCCGTAATATCACCTGTCAAAAAGTTCTCGCAGAAGTTGGAAGCAGAGAAGAAGGCTTCAGGTTTAACTTACTGTTTTTCTATATTTCAAGTAAATAATTTTGGCTAAAAATTTTTTTTCTCTTTGTGCATCTTCCAGAGTCTGAAGTTGATAAAAAAGCAAAAGGGTCTTATTTCGCTACCATTTTGTGTCCGATTCACATGCGAAAAGTAAACGAGTCAATTATGCAAGCTTGGCGAGTTTACAGGTGTTCCTTGGACTCCTCTGCAACCTTTAAATTTACAGCACTTTTATCTTCATGCTTGGAATCATTAGGAAAAATTTTTTCTGTTGTGAGATCGGATTACCCCATAATGGGAACTTTGATTGAAGATATCTTATCGGTTACGCAGTCGATATTTTCATTCTGTCCGGCGGATTCGTTAAAATGTGTGAGAAAGGTAATCTATGTAATGTTAGTGCCACTAACGTTAGGGGGCCGTTAATTAATCTCTATAAATGAGCACGAGCACGAAAGATTAAGAGTAAAATTTAATATGGTTGGTTTCAGGTGCTTCAGTCAATTTTCGCGGGCTATGACCTGGACAATACTCCAGAAATTCTCCAGGTCTCCGAAAGCGATCGAAGAGAACGCTTTCTCTTGTTCCTCTTTCCAAACCAGCTTTTCAGGTTCAGGAATCGGAAAATTCTTAATTTATTGCATTTTACAACTTCTCCAATGTTTAAGAGTATTATTAATAAATGATGATTGGAAGTCTGTAATATTTAGGTTTCCGGTTGATGAAAAACCTGTATCTGTTTCAAGATCGTCATCAGAAGTGACTTCACTAGGAGCCTTCATTAGACAGTTCGAACCTGCCGTTGTGGCTGGCCTTCGGGTTTATACCACGACGAGCGACACTAATGTTCAAGTAGAGGTCCTCCGTTTGCTGAAGCAGCTTATCAACGGTCATGTAAACTACGGTCTCGTGGATTCCAATCTGGTTTTTTTGGGCTTCGTTATCAAGCAGATAACTTACCTTGAGGAAGGTCAAATACGTAACTCAGCGTATCTCATTGAAGAAATGTTCCAGTTTCTGACGCTACTCTCCCATGAACATCATGCAACCAAAAGTTTCATTGATTTTCCGAAAATTCTTGGTCTCTGTGATATTTTGGTTTCTTCAGAACATGGCAGTCGATCGGGCGTCAATTGTCTAATGCCAACAGTTCTTGACATCATACTAAAGCAGTTCAAACCAGATCACACAAATTGGGAGCGAAAAGAGAGCTCTTCTCATGCCGACACGCTGCTCGAACTTATAATGAAAGCTTCAAAATATCCTGATGTTCTTCCGGTTATGTGGGTGCTTCTTTCTGGACTTCAACAGCGACAAGAGTCGAAATGGAATGAAGATTCCAGAAAAATCCTGGACACGTTGTTGAGATCAGTGGAAGAAGACGTCCTTAAAATCAGAACTGGCTTCGCTTATAATTGCCTCCTTGCAACCTTATGTGCTCTCCATAAAGATTCAATTCAGCCTCCAGATGAATTAGCTGCATCCCTTGAAACACTTCTTAATGAAGAAATCACTTCATTTAATAGGTTTCTAGGGTGGATATGTGTCGTGTCGTCTTATTGGACTCTGATTGTGAAATCATCCTTAAACAGTGACAAACATCCTGATTTTGAGGGATTGTCTGGAAGTCTAGTTTTGAAATTGCTTTTAAAACTTTCACAACAATTTATTAACTGGTGGAGTTCTGTATCAGAAAAGGACTCACTTAACTTTTTCGTGCAACAGTTCGGATCTATCATTTATTCCATGTTATTCATGCTTCAATCGGATTCTCAGGAAGATCTAAAATTAGAACTTCACTCGGAGGATCTTACCACAGAATGGCTTGAATTAAGTATGACCTTTAAAAATCTACCTGAGAGGGAGCTGGTTCTTCGTACATGTTGCATCGATTTGCTGTCGGGAATCTCTCATCCGAGTCCAAAAATCATGGAAAGTTTTTTGGAATTAGGCCCTGATCGAATAAGAGAATTCGCTTTGGGAAACGTTTCAACCATAATGAAGGACCTTAACGATGGGGACGTTCCAAGCTTGGAAGAATGGTTGATTCTATCCCATTCTACTGAAATACTAGAACTTATTCTCACCGATCCCGCGAAAACATTTCTCTCACGGTTAAGTAAGTTCAGGAAAGGTCAAATGCTGGAGAAAGTCCAGGAAATACTTTTGAAAGACGACAATTTGGGAGACAGTTTTCAAAGAAAAGTGCTGAGATTCATTAAGTTTGTTCGAGATGAATTTATTTGTGAGACTGCGATTCTTGGAGTTCAGCTCTTAAAGCAGTTGAATAGCCCATATTTGGAACTGGAGGTGTCTCAATTTGTTTGCGATAACCTTAGCCATATGTACACGAGGAAGATGATGCTGACTCACAAAGACCGAGATGTTGTGCAGGCCTTTATAGAAAATCTTGCTGTGTCTGTGAGATTCCCACGATTGGCCATGCTAGCACACGCAGTTTTTGGAGATACTGAAAACGAGAATACATTTGAAGGCTTGGGAAAGTTTAACAAAAACAATTCTGCAATGATTGGGCAATGGTGTTCCGAAGAAGTTAATTCGATCGAAGGGTTGGCTTTGGCAAAGATGTTGGGGTCCTTGAAGTACACGCAAATCATGAACATCTTTTCCATGCCCATGTTCAATCTAAAAGTTTTACAATATTGCTTTGTTCATCTTCGAAATCTGTACTTGCTTGTGAGTGCCCACAAATTTGCTGTTGATAAAAATGAAAATGAATAAGTTAGAGTTAAGAGCAAGTTGAAGATGGTATTCTCCTAACCATTTGCTCTTCTTTTTATTTTTAGGACCTGGTCAGTGGGGAGGATGTGATTGGATTGTTTTCTTCTGAATTAAGGACTTCCCTGATGGAGAAGTCGGCTTTAGGAGTAGCCTGCGTTGAATTTGTCGTTGAAACATTAGACGTCTGGGAAAATACAGCATCTGACGAACTCATTGTAAGTCCTAAATGTTGTTGATTAGTTTGACTTATTTCTTACGAATCATTGTTTAGTACCCGTAATCACGAATCATTTGACCGTAGACCGACTGTGATGGCGCCAAAAATTACGACTGGGATTTTCTTTCGAAATTACCACGAATGTGGGAGTGTCTAACAGCAATGCTTCAGTTGAAAAAAGCTGTGATTCAAGATGTACCTGATGAGAAAGGATGTTGCAACAACTTCATTCCAACGAAAATTTTTACAATTTCATTCCAGGTTAGAAAATTAAAATTACCTTTTTTAGATCTTTCAATTTCAAGTCTCAATTTAAGTTTGTCTTTCTTCGTTTTCGTAGTACATTCTTATAACCAGTGGAGCTGGTAAACACATTCCAGTTCAGCAGTTGCGGAATTTTCTTTATTTTGCATCGTCAGCGTTCTCCGATTCTAGCTTTGTGAGTTTTTTCAACGTTCGTGACAGTCCACCGCATATTTTTATTTGTGTGAGATCTCTGCATCTATTGGTGGAGCAACTCATTAAGCTCTTCAGTATTGATTGGAACCACAACCAAAATAATTCAGGTGCGTTTTAAATCTTAAGGCTAATAACATTACACTTTGACCTTAATGACATGGCAGAACCGTGTTGTGTGCGTTGACTTTTAAAAATGTAGATTACTATTCTGAGATCGACAGCGAATGCTCCAAAGTTCTAGTCGATTTTGACTATCTCATGGACTTTGTTTTCCAAGTTCGATTTGGCAGAGTTAGGCTTGATGATAGTATATTTGAACCTCTAAGGTAAATCTATTATTTATATTTTTCAATTTTACGGCTTCTCTTTGTCGTTGGCGAAACAAATTTTCTTTTAATTAATAGTAACGTAATATCTGGTTTGGGTCGTTGTGAATTGATTAATGGATGGATCCTCATATCACATTTAAAATGGAAACCGCAAGCTTCGTGGAAGTCGCAGATCTTTCCTCCGATTGAACCTATTCCATTAGAAATATTGAGAAGTGATCATGAGCTGTTACTGCAATATATATTTAAGTAAGAGCCTGATCTTATATGTGAATAATTGGCACATTGAATATTAAAATATACTTTACTTGGGTTTATTTTTTCTTACAAGGCTGAATATTTTTGGAGTGGCCAGCAAGATTCAGTTCGAAGAGAACTGGGTAATATTTTTATCTGTGATTAACTTGTATGTGGATGAAAACTTTCAACTGCAGGTTTGTAAATACCGACTTTAAAAATATTTCGTTTTGCGAATGACGAGTAGTACTATTTCGTCGAGTACTAAATCACAGTTTAGGTGTCAGCATGATTATGCGAGTCTATGATTTATAGATTGTGTCCGCTGGACTTAAAGCATTATCAATGTTGCTCCAGCAGTGTGTCATGATTGAATATGTTGACGAAGCCAAAAATGAACAATTGTAAGTAAGATTTAATTGTACACGCGCACATTTGTTTGAATTTTGAAGCACGGAACGTAAATCATTGAATTTTGCTGCATTGATCTTGATTTTAAGGAGTCGTCTTGTTCGAAAAATTGATGAAGTTATGGATGATGTTGAGCCTATATTGTGTAAACAAGTGAAGTTTCCTCCCTTGTAAGTTTCGAATTTAACATTATATTATAATGGAATATAATAATATTAGTTCAGAAAATGTACTTACTAATTACAATTAACTGAATTAATTAATATTATATTATTAAGATTAATAATTTATTTGACTCAGGTTTACCACTGCTGCCAAATTTCTTAAAAATCAACATGGAGTTGACGTCAACTCATGCATCCGTTTCCTTACAGATTTGTATACGCAGTGGCTTCAAAATCCTCAGGTACTGTAGTGAAATATTTGAGTGAATAATTCATATCGTCAAGCTTATTGGATCGAATTGAATAAATTAAACCAGGGGAAAATGCCGCTGCTTTTACTGAGCGAAGTTGTTCGAAGCATTGTGGTACTCTCTGAATATTTCGAAGAAAACTCGCAGTTCCAATGGATGTACGAGACGCTGATGGAAATATTCAAAAGTTTTGAGAAGGAAGATGAAATATTATGGTCGCATCTCCTGTATGGAATCTTTTATTCTGCCGCAAAAATTGAGTTGGTTAGAACAAGAAAAGACCAGCGATAATGTATTTGTATTATTACATAAAATAGTAATTAAGTGTATGTGTATGGTGTCAATGTGTATCGAATCAATTTTATCTTTTGTTTAAAACTGTTGAAACTAAAACTTTCTTTGTTTAGGATACTGAGCAACTAACAGCTTTAGTCCAGATTTTGGAGACGACAATTCAGAGTTCATATACTAATGTGTCATTAACGGGTTTGAAATGTGGACTGACGTTTCTGCAGAGCCATCCCGAAAATCTTAGCGTTTCGACTGTTTTAGTTCCATACGTATTGCGATATACCCAGCTTGATGAAACGTGAGTATCCGCTTTAGTCATTATATTTAACAATTTAAAAGTTGTTTTGTATCTGTATGATTACTCCAAATTTCGTAAATTTCGTCTTCTTCGACTAACACATGTACGTTTTTAGAACCAAAGACGCAGAAAGTCATTCTTTTGAAGTTTGGAAAGTCTTGCTATTCATTTGGATTCATAGTCCTCATGAGGGTTTTGGAATTCCTGATTTCGATCAGGAAACACTTAGAAATATGTTGACCATTTTAAGTCCGTTAAACAAGACGTATATTTCAATTCGGTTGTTGGTATTGAAAGTAAGTCGCCACAGCTTTGACTTTTGGTTTGCTTATTTTAAAAATTACATCATGTAATAATTTCCTGTGTCGCTTTTTTGAAGGCTTTAAGGAAGAAAGTGCTGAGCGCCGAACTAAGACTTGATGTGAAGAAAAAGATAACCAAAGTTGCTTATGAAGCATTGAGTACTCCCAACATTAGTATTTTTACGGAAGCTCTTAAACTTTATGCTACTATATTTTATGTCGGTATGATAATTGCCTCTTATTTGAAGTTTTCTATTAATTTCTATTTGATGCTTTTACTTAAGTTGATGACTACCATTTCTTTGCCTCAGAATTTTATCAGTTCCGAACGCAGTCGGATCCTGACCCAGAAGTATTAATGCCCATGGCCGAGAGGACAGAAATTTTATTTCACTTGTGAGTTCCACAACTTCCATCATTACATCATAAATCGTGAATTAACACATATGAACTCCATATTAATTTCAGGTTGAAATCTGGGAACAAATGCAACAACCAAATTGTGTCAAAGGTTCTCTCTTTGTTTATTCTGGACTTCCTCCCACCATCAGAAATCTTAAATCGAGTCATTGCTGAGTTCATGGCTCCTAATCAAACAGCGCCAGAGCTACTAGCCCCAGTGTTGGCGCAAGTTTTTGAGAAAGCCCGAAGAAAACCAAAAGAAGCAGCTTTGGTTAGGGAGTGGATTTTGGCTGGGCTTCCAAATTTCATGAATAACGCAGATATGGCCCGCACGATGTGGAGTTTGACTTTATTCTTCATTGGAGTTTCTACTGCTCCAGAGGTAGCAACTCTACTCCCTTTTGCGTGTTTGAGAAGACGGATGCCCCAAATTCAGCAGTTATTTATTCACTCTACCTTGGATTTGTATGGAACGGTATGAATGTTTAATGTTAATGTATAGTGTTCGTTTCGTAGCTTCGTAAGTCGACGAAAATGCATTGATTTAACACTGAACTAATTAGATTTTTTATTTATTTATTAGTTGGATGAATCCAGGAGAAAGGACTTCCGAAATACCTTGTTGAAAAATATAGACACTGGGAAAGACTCTAATCCATTTAGTTATCTACGAGACATGTTAAACAAAGTCGATGAGCAGAAAAGGGAGTGGGAAATTGATAGCTGTTCATCCACTCCGTGAAAGCTATCATTATTTTACATGACTTTCGCCATTATATATATTTACTACATTTTCGCAGTCGCTATTTTACCGTTTATTCACATTGTTCATATTTAAAATGCTATCCTGTTTAGGTCTAACCAATAAATCTACATAATTTTAACCGTTTGCAAAGCCAAAAATATTTCTTTACAAGAGCCTTCCCTTAAACGTTCACTTTCATAGAATAAAAACAAGCCGAATATCTTATGATTTTAAATAAATAAAATATAATGATGATGTGTAGAATGACATGTTTATCTTTAGAATATCATTATATATCATCTTGAGAATTTATCTATTTAAAATCATAAGATATTTAGAATGGCTTGTTTTCATTCTATGAACGTTCATAATATTGGATTAAAATTATCACAAATACATAATATATTTAGTCCTACATAAAATTCATATGAAAAATATCACCACTCACTAAACTGTCGAAATGATCCATTAAGTCAAAGGTGCAATAATGCAAAGGCCCATTTATGCAAAGCAAAGGTAAAATGTTATGTTAGATGTCATCAATTCGATTCGATAATCATTATACTCATCAAAATAATAATAATTATACTGATAATTATTATTTTGATGAGTATAATCGTGACTGATGACATAAAATGACCTGATCGGAGTTTTCATTTTTAATTAAAACATGGATTTTTTTTACTTCGTACTCTTGTTTTCGACCAAGAATCCATAATTCATGCATTTCATTATGATGACGACTTCTCTTTTGTTTCATGTTTACATTTGGGATAAAATGACAGATAACAAAACCCCACACACTCACACAATCAGCAAAAGTCAACAAGAGCTCTTTTGATGACTGATCAGTGATCACTACTCTGATCAGGGATGCATGGATGTATATTATGTAGCAGGGAAAAGGAATACACCTATAAAATTTATGTTATGTAGTATGTATGGCATCTGAAATGGCATTGCATGCAGCATTACTAACACAAGCGGATTGTAAATGCATCGCAAGCGGATTGCATTTTTCTCTTGTCCTGTATTACATTACGCATGAACTTGTTAAATTATTAAGTATCGAAGATGCTTTATAATTTGGGGATTTTTTTCGTTTTCTTCTCCTTTTTTTCTCCTTTTTCCGTAATTTTTGGTCG
>JAHZNI010003980.1:0-14109 GCA_027744415.1 Seira ritae | reverse complement strand
CTCAAATGTTTCTTCGATGAAATAAGAAAAAAAACAAAAGAAAACATGTCCGTGCATTAATTCTCTCTCTTCCAGAGACACTTCGTGTTTTACTTTTACACCATGTGGTGATTCATCCATTTCCATTATATTATTTTAAATGTATGTCATTAGGCACATGGCACATCATCTGATCTGATATGTTTTCGCCATAGTAAGGTGTAGCCAATCCAAGCTCACAGGAATGGGAATTGAACTTGGAAATGCTTCTTCGCAGATTAATATGTACCTATTCTATGCATACCTAATTGACTTCATTATATTCATGCTCATGCTCCTTTTATTTTAGCACCTCTCGTCTTAATCTTAATGCAATTCAATTTCAGTTTCAACACGTTGATCTTTTTTTCGCTCCTGTCCTAATTCCTCAAAAAAAAACAAAGGAATAGCAAAATAACACTTTCAATGTTTTCTCTCTCACACAAGTAAAGAGCTGACGATCAGCATGATCATCATATCATCATGATGTTCTGATGTGGTATTTTTTTATCGTTCAAGGTATTTTACACCTTCCTCCAAAAAAATATATAAATTTATTGCCTGCCAGCTAGATACTCAGATCTCCGCATTAATTGCATGTATGCGCCCAGGTGTTTCCATAAAACTTTTACCACCAACGCCACAACCACCACCACAACTATCTGATGATGACTACGACTCTCTGATGATCTTAACACGACATTCGACATCACCACAGCAAATCCTACGATTTCGATAAGAAAATACGATATCCATATGATGCCATGATGATGAGGAGGAAAAAAGTGTGAATTTATTTAGGTGACCGGATTGTCACAAAAGAATGAAGAGCAACTAACTATTTAGGTATACCACATCGACAAAAACAGATTTGTTTCCTTCAGGAATAAAATATCGATCGATAAATAGATCGTTGTACATACCCGCTATACATTACCTTTACTTCGATAAAAACAATTTTTTTTTGCCAAACTATAAAAGTCATGCAATATGCAATGCAATGCAATGCAATGCCCTCGAACTCGTCAATAACTATGGCTAATCAAGAAAACAAGAGGAGGGGGAAAAATGACCGCCCCCTTGCAAATAAATTTATCACCGTGATTTCTTTATCTTTCCCATTACTTTCAGACAAATGAGGTGTCAATACCATATAATTTTCCTTAAGCTGTAAAAATCATTTTCAATCAGTTTATCAAAGAAAAAAAACCAAAAATAGTTGACGACTGACATGACTCCTCTGTGGCCACAATATATTTATAACAAGGCAACAGGCAACTATGATATTGCAATGCAAAAGATTATAATAATAAGAGCTATATAAATATGTTTTAGAGGTTTTTGCACAAAAACGATCCTCATTCACTCTCAATGAGAACAGATCAAAAATAGCCAAAGCCAAGCCAGTCACTATGGCTATGGTTATGCTTTAGTTTGCTTTGATCGAGGAGGCCTACAGAAAGAACCTCAGGCAAGGCAGAAATAGACGGCACCACCACCACCACCAAATTTTTTACCTTTGTTTCATCACTTTATTAAGAAAACCAATGTGCCTACCAATATATTATATATTTTGAGAAGATATAAGGTAAAACTTGCAAATTAAATGGTGAATGATGAATGTTCGAGTTCGAATTTTCAGAGAAATTCCCTTGCATATACATACAATGCATTACGCAGATTTTGAGCAAGAAAAGTTTTTTTTACGCAGCACAAGCAGCAGCACACGCTCCACATTTACATGTTTCGCTGAAAACCGTGATAATGATCATAAAAAAACATCCATCCATCCATCGCATTGTAACGATCAACGATCCAAATCATCTTTACAGAGCAGAGAATTATTTTCGAATTTGCAAAAGGTAAACTTTGAAGGGAAATTTATCAAGAGTCACCCAACATGACATGACATAACTTAAACTAAAACGAGTCATACCCATCCTGAATCGATCTTGTGCAAAGACTGGAAATGGGAATTTGCAAACACAAAAATTATCATATTATCAAAACATGACCGTGACAATCATGAAAACAGATCCATCGAACAGAACTTCACACTCGACAATGGCAAATGATATAAAAAATATATTTTTGTTATGCATGACATGGAATGGAGAGAGCGCCATGCCAAAAAAAAAATATTTCAGGCATTTTAAACTCAAAGTTACCAGTTAGCTCATAGCATATATAGCTCATTTGAATACATTTCTCCGCAGTAAAAACTATCATTTCGATATGAATTTAAAAATATATAGGTAATATGCATAGACATGCCGTTGCCGTTGGGGGGGAAAATTGATGCTCATCCTAAATGTTCACCAAAGCAAGTAAAGCGTCACTCAAATTAGTGTAGTGCATAGGTAATCTAACGGCAACCCCCAAGAGTAATTGTTTCTGTAGTAATTTCTTTTTATCTTCTTTTTTTGCTGAAAAAGGAATTTACCTATGACTTACTTACACACTACCTTAGAGATACTACCTACATACGTGCTTATCCAATAATACTTACTTTATCCACAAAGTTGGTTAACAAATCTATTACTATTATTATGATGATGATGTTTTCTTCATTTTCCACTTTCTTGTATTTTTCTAACTCGAAAAGATGGCGATGGGAATCTGCAGAAAGTTTTCTAGTAGGTATATTACATAGCGTAAAGTAAACAAGAAAAAGAGAAAAAAGGAATGCTCCAATTGATTCACTACCTTCAAAATAAAATAACAATTTTTTACATCCTGCCATGCATGCCTATTCATCATCAAAACTTATATATGGTCTGTATATGTATGTATGCGTATGTGTTGCTGTGAAAACTAAATAATTGCTGACTCAGTCAGACCGACTGCACTAGCACTATGCAACTATATTAGCTTCAGCAGCTTCACTAGAGCGTTCAGAAAAAAATAGTTTCGAACGTCTTCAATTCAACGAATGCAGTGCAATGTCTGCACATCTTCATTTGAAGAAGTGCTTTTAATGCCAAAATATACGTACACACACACACACAAACGCACGCATAAATATTTAGTAGTACACATGTATACATATTTTTAATTAAATTTTTTAACAGATTTGCCTTTTGCTTTTATGCGTAATCCTAGAATCCTAAATACCTGCACATTTAAATTCTAAAATAAATACATACCTACATACAAACGGAGGAATCAGATTTTATTTTTTCTTCCATCGTCATCCTCATCCTCCTCGTCATACACAATCACAATCATGATGATGAGATGAATAAGCTTTGTTATGATTTTCACGATTAACAAAGTAAGGTAGAGTAGGTAAGTATTTTTATTGTAAAAGCCAAGCCAAAGCCAAGACAAGCCACACCTTTCGTATGCATCTTCCCACATTTATTTTTTCAAGAAGGAGAAGAAGAGCTTTTCATCATTTGCGACAGAAGAACTAAATTGAAGATACATATTAGCATTTTGAATTTTGCCAATTTATTTTAAAGGAACAAGAACAAGATGAATGTGTTTCCTCGTGCATCTCCATCCATCCCCCTCCTTCGATAATTCCTCCTTTTGAATGAGAAGAGAGGATGATGACGAAGACGAAGAAGAAGATGTGATTTGATTGACGTTGAAATTTGAATACGTAAAAAAATTTTTGTGTACATTTATTGCAAAAATGAAGAATTGAGAATGAGAATAGCAATGATGACGGTGATGGCATTTACGATCAATAGGGATTTTTTCAGACTTTCTAGCACAATGAGAAACATTTAATTTCCTTTTTAATTCAATAAAGAATCTATGAATGTATGTATTTTTTGAAGGGAGGGAGCGATGATGATGAGAATGGGATAAGGGGAAAAGCAGTGGTTAATTTGATTACATGCTATAACATCCATGCTTAAACTTAAGTAAGTAAGTCAAGTCAAGTTAGATGAATTCTTTTTTAAATCAGAAGGGTAACAGGATGATGAGGATGATGATGACAACATAGGTATCTATTTGATATGATTGAAAATGGAACGTGAAATTGAAGCCAAGCCGGCGACGAAATACTTTCTAAATTCGAATTCAAAACTACCATATCTCCCATCTTCCTCATATTCCTATTCCTAATCACATTCTCCTCAACTGTTGACTTGTAATTTGTAACGTATTTACCTCCGTATGCATAATGGGATCAGAGGCGCTTTGAAAAACTGAAATTGTAAAAATTGTAAAATGAAGAGAAATCGAAATACTTATTTCAGCACTGTTTTGATATGATCAATTTATTATGTAGATTAAGAGCTAATTTTTGCCTCCTGAGCTGAGACGTGTGCTGGGAAAAAGCACCTCTGAAATAAAAACTGATTCTTGTCTTGAATTTTCCCCTTCTTATTTTCGTGCTGCTAATTCATCTGTCATCAAGATCACCTCCGAAAATGCGCTAGGGCAGCATCACTATTGATTGGCAATCATAATCATAATGAGCAGTCTACCCAAAGGGACGAGATACACATTTTGAGATTAAAGATTTGCAAATGAAGTGAAGAGCTTGATCAAGATGAGCAATTCTTCTTACGCAATTTTCTTTTTTTCTCTCTAATTCGAACCTAATTAATTGAATTGGCGTTGACAAAGACTCGAATAAAACGACAATTTTTTTTAAATCCATGAAAAATCATCTTTTTTCCCTATTAATCCTTAGAGATTTTTTTAGTCCGCTCCAATTATTTTTTTTTCTTCTTCGAAGAAAACGCCTTGCACGTACACGTAAATCCCTTTATTTGGCACGATATCGCGATCCCTAAAGAACCGCATTATAAATGCTTTACAGTTTTATTTTTCAGCTCTGCGATTGATTTTGATTTCATGACTCTGTCATTATGAATGGCGGTCACTAACCATTCCTAATTCACCACCCCACTCCGCTCACTCACTCACTCACTCACTCACTCAAGAAATATAAATTGTTATCGTAACTCATTTGTATATCCACTTGTTTCATCATGATCATGATGATTCGATTTCGTTCGATCAAATCAACCAGCCGAGAGCCGCGAGTTGGAGTTTGCAAATGAGCAAGGGGAAAAAAATCCGTCGTCACTGCCAGGCCAGGCTAGGCTTGTACTATTACTATTACAATTACTATTGCAAATCCAAATGATCGCTTGACATCCACTAATCAGACATCATCTCTCCTCTCGCCCCCAGACAAGAATAGTATGCTCATAGGCACGACAAGACAAGACACGACACGAACCACGACACTCCAACTCCAACCCAATCCAATCCACTCGAGAAAGAAGCAAATAAACTAATTTCTACAGTATCTACATTTGTCATGCTGTTGCTGTTGTGTTGTTGTGATGATGAAAAGCCTTTCAGAACTTTTCCCTTCTTCTCAGATTCAGATTGAACGAAATCAGTTTGAAAATCGAGGGATCGAGCGATGATGATGGTGATGTGTCAAGAACAAACCCCAAATCAATTTATAACTCTGCTAATGAATTGGTTATGGTATGGTGGCGGTGGAAGGTAGAAGAGGTAGAGGGACATACTTAAAACCACTGACTAAACGAATAATTCATTTCAAATTTCAAACAGAATTTATATTTTCTAAATGGCCATGTATGTAATGCATTTATATATATATATATATATTCCTAAAGCCGAGCTTACATTTAAATTTGGCTAAGAGTTATTGCATAAGAAATCAAAAATAATTACGAAGAAAAGAATACTATTTTTTCAGGGAAAACTTACATAGATGCCCGCTGAAGCCAGGACAGGCTCATTAGAAACGAACTGTGAAACCGCAGTAAAATGCCACCACTAGCATCATCATCATCATCAATAATTTTTTTCCATTCTCTGAAAGTGCAAACTACAAAACTACACTTCCTGTTTCATTCATCTGTAGACAAAAGCCCAATAACCACTGACCACAAAAAAAGAATTCGGAATTCATATTCATTGGTAAAAAAAACCAGACGAAAACAAGAGAAAGGGCAAGAGAAAAAAAATTATTACGAAACTGGACTTGGCTTGACTTGGACTGCTCATCTCATCGATACCGATGCGATGATGTGATGTGATACCTGTTGCACATTAATACTGTTGCAAAAAAAAAGAAGTGGCTGCTGGTGCTGCTGCTGTAGCCAGGGCTAGTATGTATGACGGGATTGGATTAGCTTGACCATAAGTCCGCCTATTGCTAAATACCTAGTAGATACCTTTTCTTCATCTTCATGATCGTCAGAGAGAAAAAACACACCACACCAGCTTTTTTTTAAAACCAACTGTCAACTTGAGCTTGAGCAAATGTAAAGAATGCGTATGAAAGGAAAAATACATGAACGCGAAATGAAGTATGAATGAAAGGATTTATATACGTTTTTTGTATCGTTTACATAACTGTTAGAGATTATTTGTTTTTTACTCCTCTTATTTTTCTTTCTTCGAGAAAATATTCTCCTCAATCAACCATAGAGAGCACAATACAATACCCTCTAATTTGCGATTCGATGTATGTATCAGCAAAAAAATGAATAAAAATATATTTTCATAAAAAAATATTTCTTATGCAGATCCGAGATCCGTGAGCATAACTTTATTTTGCTACTTAATAATAAAAATGGAAGAATTCAATCTAAAATAAAAGAATTATATATAATACCTATTTCAGCTGTTATATTTTCTATCCTGAATGAATGGCCCAGGCCCTAGGCCCATTATAATCCAAACAAGTTGAATTTCTCACGCAGAAAACGAAATACAATCCAAATATATATATTATCCACAGAAACACTTTTTTGTTGTTTATTTTTTTTCACCGTTCAATTCAATAATTGACAATATTCACAATCCACCACATCCACAAGGATTATTGCATCACTTTGTTGGAAAAAAAGGAGCACACGCAGCCAAGCCACTGTATTGTATAGCCAAAGACCAAGCCAGTAGCAAACAATAAAACTATTTTTTTACATAAATTTTTTTCACATTAAAGAAGAACTAAAGAGACATCACAAGGTAAAAGTATTATTATGAATTTACTTGATTATGCTGAGAGTTGTCACTTAATTTCTATTTCACTATTATTTATTTTGTAGTGGCAGCTCTACCACTGCTAAATTCATGGTCGTTGTCGTTGTTGTCATGGCACACGAAAAATAAAAAACTTAGACAAGAATAGAATTCTCTCCTCTCTATTTTTTCCATTCACAGAAATAAAATTAAATACCTATGAACGGAACACTGCAGCACAGCACTGGTACTATAGTGGAGGAATCATTGCTGTAATTGCAAGTTGCAGGTAGATATTTTAATGTAAATTCAGAGAAGTAATAGTAATCACCTAGAATATTATTTTTTTGTCTCCGTCACGCGAAAATTTTCTCTAGAACAGGCAGGGGATAGAATAAAATAGATAGAGTGGTGATTGTGATGATGATAAAACACACTTTATGATTATTCGTTTTTTTTACATGCATCACCAATAAAGAGGTTAAGCAAAAAAAATTATAAAAAAATCTGTCATTCAAAATTCTATTTAATCCATTTTGATGATCATGATCATGACTATGACTATGACGGTGATGGTGACGTTACAAAAATCCCGAGTTTGAAATGTAAGCAGCGAGGAGGAGCGTAGCAGGTCAAGAAGGACCCTGTATTATTCAAGCACTTTGCACAAGTTCACCGAAAAATATATAAGCACCGCACCACACAATGAGAGAAAATGGCAATATTGCAAGGAATTATGAAGATGAACATAATATTTTGTATTTATGTTAAGTACGTTTTTTCCCTGTATTCCTCTCAGACAGACCAGACTAAGAGGAGAAAAATCAATTAACCTATGTGTCAGCTTCAGAGTGTGATCTGTGATCCATGACGTAAGCCAAGCTACACATGAAATGATATGAGAAACGTTGGTAGATAGTAGGTAAATACAAATATCTTATCATATCATATCATTATCATGGTTTTTTTCGCGATTATGTAGCACAACGGCACAACCACAGAGAAAACACTTGAGACTCGAGACGGTTCTCCGCTTTGTTTACCCACACAACACAACAAAAATACATAAAAATGAAACGAGTTAATCAGTTAATTTTCTGCCTATTTTCCCTCAAACTCCACTCCACTTTTTTTTGTAAAACAGACAAATTTCCTTCCGAACCGAATCCAATATTGATTTTCATGGAAAAATAAAATGTTCTGAAATGTCAGGAACTACTTAAATTGTCCTATTAGAAAATGTTTCTTTAAACTTGGATTTATTTATTCACTTGTTTTTGTGCTTTCCTCACGGAGGAGGAGAAGGCGTGCATGAAAATGAAATCCGCTCACCAAAAAAAATTTTATGTAGGTCCACAAAGACTGATCTCTCAATGTGGAATGAGCTGGTGAGGGAAGGCAAGCAAAGACCATATTACCTACAATGCAATGCAAAAATATCTTGCCTTGCCTGTGGTCCTCCTGACAGATCTGCTTTGCTCTTCGCTATGAAGCAAAAGACTACCTTTCTACCTGCAATGGATTATGGATAGATGATGTACTAAGCTAAGGTAGATAAGTGTAAATTCTTTGTGCAAGCAAGCACATGTACAGTACAGGGAATACGGAATGAATACATATGTATCTGGTTTCAGATGGTTTCAGTAATAATGCAATCAAATAAAAGTAACCGTGCTTTTCGAACATTAACGCTTATGTTATGTACGCTGTATGTATGTGAATTGTGAATAGGTACATTCGAAGGAATAAAAAAAGATGGTCTTGGTTCTTGGTCTGCAAGAAAAAAAGAAGGAGCATCATTATCATTTACTATTACCATTACTATTACCACTGTGCCCAAAATATTATGATCTCCATCAATAAGGCATAGATAGATGGATTTTTTTTGGTCAGTGAGGAGGTTTATGTTTACGCTCCTGCTTTGTAAATGCAACAAGTTTCTGTGCCTGTATTGTATTCTTCTGTATTAGCTATTTAGCTTTAGGTAAGATTGAAACAGAGGATCAACAATATGAGCATGAAATATACAAAGCGATTTACCTATACAGTAGTATGCGTTATGTGAACACCCTGATCGCGATCATGATCATCACATCACATCCACGAGCTAGAAAACATACCGCAATTTTTTATTCTGAAAGGTGGACTTATTGCTTAACAGGTAAACTGCGGTGTTAGCTATAGCTACCTATGTAGGTAATGTAAAAAGGAAGGATTGACAAATTTCCCTGTAAAATTTTTAACACGTTGTTGTTATGAAACATGACTGTGACATGGCTTTGAAACTTAGTGTTTGCCCCTTATTGCCTTTCTCAGGAAAAGCTTTTTAAAGCCTGTTTCAGAAAAGCAGGAAATACGCGGAATCATGATCATCTTTGAATTTAATATGGCATGAAAACAGGCAGTTCATAGATAAATATATTATTGCAAATTGCAATTGCATTGTATTACCTATATTATCTATACTACGCCCTGAAAACAAAGTTAATTTCTCTGAAGAAAATCTCTATGTGGGCTAAATAAATGGATAAATCCATGACTTAATTTGTGAACGTTTTAAAAGTTTAAAAAGCCAACTCAATCTTGGTTACGCTTACGCTTTTTTCAGTTCATGAATCAAGTGCTTAAATTGCGGAGAAATAATGTGAAATGGTCTTATTATGCTTTTTCCATTAATGATTTTAGTGGTAAAATGCAATTTAGGTGAGATAACGTCATGCATGGCTTTTATACGCTTTAGCACATCCCGCCATCCCATCACGATTTTTAAAGCGACGGCGACATTGATCTCTAAAAAGTACTATGTGACCCATTTAATTTAATTACATATTTCACTGGAAATAAAATATTTAAAAGACATCCAGCAAAAAAGTAGGGTAAAATTAGTTAATATTTAATTTCAACTTTATCAAATCCAATCACATTCCACTGATTCCGCAATTTTTTCGATCGTTTCTGATTAAATCTCTCTGCAAATGAATCGAGTCTCCCAGATACAAATCTTCCAAGAGTCCCTATGGTCATATAATCTCTTTGATTATATTATGAATGAATCTGAACTGAACTAGATCGTATCAGCATGAACATGATGAACCCCTCATGATGACGCTGACCAACTTTTTTTTTATATTTTACCATTTTACGTCATGATTCATGATTTGCAATTTAAGCAACATTTAAAACATTTCTTTTTTGCTTTGATCCCTGCAAAGTTTTTTAGTGCTTTTTGACGTTATCTTAGTAAGGTTGATGATGATGATGATCATGATGACTGAAGCTCAGGACCTCAGGACAGGACAATCCAATCCAAAAAAATCCAAATCCACCTACAGGGCATACGCATTCAATTCAAGGGGAGCCGAGCCGACGACGACGACGACAACGCAACGCACGAAGAATAAAATTTACAAACTAAGTTAAAGCAAAATACTTTTAAAAATTTAATGGTAAAATTATTTAAGAGCGCAGCGCACCACACCAGTCAAGAAAAATTCGTTGACTTTGACTGTTTGACTTACGAACCAGTCCATTTATTCGTGCCTGTCATTATCAGTAGTAAATGTGCTTCATTAAAAAAAATCCACTATTATCAAACACACACTCACATTATAGGCTCATGTGATGCGTAAAACTTAAAAGCAATATATATATTTTCAGCGTGATGTGTGTGTCATGTGTGGTGACAAAAGCTCTTTATCGCTTGAAAAAATATAATATAATTTCGTAAAAATATATATATTTTCAAGGTAGTTTTCTTGTCTTTGAAAATGCACATAAATATTCAGCAACGGAATGTATGCATTGGTTAAGCAGAGGCAGGCAGGCAGTCAGTCACTCAGTTCATTTTGATGGCAGTGACATTAACTCAGCTCATTTTTCATTTTCCAACTCCAACGCTGGGAACGATAGGATAGGTAGGCAAGGCAGAAGACGCTTCTCTTTTGCTGGCTCATTAAAGAAAATGTAACGTGTAATCATTGAGCCATTATTATTGCAGAAAAATAAAATCCTAGAGGCAGCAGAGCAGAGTTTGAGGAGCGATAATGACGACAAAATGACAAAAGAATGAAAACGTGCTGTCAACAATCAGTGGAAGAGGGGTCGAATGTCCCATAGTGTCAACGACACAGATAAATGCACACATCACATCGCAATCGCTATATTGCTATTGCATTGCTAATAATCCAATCAACCAATCTACTGCTGCTTCTTCTAAAGCCTCCACTTACTTCATTTCATAGAGGAAAAATTTTCAGGATTCAGAATTACGAAAGCAGATAGAGATAGACTAAGTAGGATGGGATGCAATTTTCTTACTTAGAGTAAGTGATGTCATTGTCATGCAAGAAAAAAAATTCTTCCTCCTGAGAGGACAAGAAGAAGAAGTAAAACTAATCCAATTGACATTTTGTCATCCCTCTGCTGCCGCTGCTTCTCCTGCCAAATCCAAAATGCAACACGGAAGCATTGAAGCAGGCGAAGTCTTACAGTTTAAACTTGTCAAGTACCGAAAAGATTATCGGAACCAAATTACCTAGGCTGACAGGAGGGAAGTTTTTTTTGCCAAGGGGATGGCTGCTGAATTGAATGCACATGATGACTATGACTTGACAGACATGACACTTGCCTTTTAAAGTTTGAGGCACCACTTATTTCGGATTTTTTTTGAAAGAAAATAAAAATTACAAGCCATAAAAAACAAATACATAAATGATCTTAGCCTAGCAATAAGGGACGCTTCATTATTCTGGGCATGGCATAGGTAATCCTTTTTCACGGTTTAACGGTTTTAAGACAACATGAATTAGCTTTATCTAAACGATTTATTTAAAATAATTACGAAATTGTAAACCATTTTAAAATTCAAATTTCAACCGAAACTGTTAAAAAAAACGTTATCCGGCTATCCTGCACGCTTTAAATATATACACAATTCCTGATTGATCATAGATATGATATTCTACCTGGATAAGACATGCAAAGCTAAAGGCTAAAGCTAAGCCTAAGACAAGGTCGCATGAAGGAAGAAAAAAACGTAGGTAGTCGAGCAGAGCTATTCTCACGTTCTCCGTGTCCATGTCCATGTCCGTGTGTTCCTACTTTTGAAAAGGAAGATGAGCCTTCCCAGAGCCCCGCAGTAATATATGTATGTAATGCAATACGCATTTATCAGCCAGACTCGCTCATTATTTTTCAAAAAAGGAGGAGGAAGGAAGGTTTCAAGTTTTTAAAGGAACAAACTGGATAAAAAAAGAAGTAGGAAACGTTTTTATTGCTTTCCCTATCACCGGACTGCTAATGCTAATGCTGACGTGATGTGATGTGAGCGAAGAAGTAAAGGAAATGTTTAAGGTGCTTCCTCTTCTTGCTGGAGGGCTATTTTTTCCAACAAGGGCAGTACTTACAATAATCTCCTGAGTTTAATATTTTTTCCTGTAGTTCTGTATTCAGTTTCAGTATTGCATTTACCTACCTACGTTTCGGATGTATGTGATGTGATGTTGATGACTAGAGGTGATTTTTTAAAAGTTAATGCATATTAGCCCAAGGCTGGGTTTTCAGATTTTAATGAGGAGTGGATCGGATTGGAGTGAAACGCAATCCTACCATTTAAAAAAATTGAAATGCAAGCTAAAAAGATCATGATAATCATAATATTTTTTCTGAGACTTGATTTCGAACTTAAATAAAAGCCTAAGGAATGGGTTGGATGTAGGAAGCTGGACATTGGGCGATGATGCTGTATCTGGCCTGGCCTGGACGAATGCAACGCATCATTTACATATTTAATATGATTTTTAGCTCTCCCTCACGCAGTTCTTAATATCTTCTCATTAATTTTTTCACTGAATATTAATGTCCTTCCTTCTGGATTCGATTCGATTCGTAAAGCATAAGGAAGCACAAGACGAAATTCTGGTTTCCACAATTTAATTTGCCTAATCAATACATAAGTAGATCCTCATCCTCAGGGCCAATTTAATCATATCAAATCAAATATATTATTCAAATTTAAGTCGCTGCATATTATTATGAAATTTAAAAGAAGAATTGTTTTCTGAATAAATTTTTACCAGGCCAAGGTAAGGCATAGAATTAGATTAATTAAATCCAGGAAAAATACCGTGTGTTCCACTAATTCAACTTCAGTTCAGGTATTATCGTATTTTCCGTGAGGTCTCACTAATCAGTAAAATAAAAATCCTATATTGACTATATTGTGATTTTTAATTTTCTGAAATATCATTTGCCTGATAATCGTTTTAAGGGTATAGTTTACGCATGCCTACACATTGAGTAGGTACAGATACGCATCTAGACGATGATGGCCAGAATAAACGTTGCCAAACAAAGATCTTTGTTGCTCTATGAAGCATGAAGATCGATAGATGTCGTCGCGAACAACTTGTTTACCTTGTTCATAGGTACGGATTTCCATATACCATTTCAATTCAAAAGAGAGATAGATATTTTTGAAAATTAGTGAATTTGAAACAATTTCTCCGAATATTTTTTGACCAAGCTTGAAATATTTTTATTTTGCATTAGCATGATGAAATGGGTCAAGATTTACGAGTCCTGAGAAATGGTGGTACGCATGCTTAAGTCTTTGTTTCGCCGTGCATTGCATTACATGATCTCTCATCAAGAGATGCGATGAGGTCCATCTATGCGTGTCGCGTCAAAACAAGTGCATCTTCTGAGATGATACGCTCAAGCCCCAAAAGACGTCACGGTTGGTTGCATGCATCTTATTCTAGTGGAAAGTCTATGCTTTCTTTTTTTCATGATTTTAATGAAATTTCTTGCTTACCCATTAGCAATGGTGTAGATCGCCCTCGCAGTGGAATCCCCCACTTTGGTTTGGAGCTTGGCCAGGTTAGTATTCCTGTCGGAAGGCACCTCCGAAATGCTCCTCCTCAGCTTCCGGCTTCCTGGCGTTGAAGGCGGTCCATGTGGCTTCAGATTACTATTCTGAGCAGTGCCATCCTCAGCAGTGGAGGATGAGTTCGAGTTGACGTCTTCGTAGAAGGATGTATTCATTATTCGATTATTATTATTATTATTATTCGATCTCATTTCCGCCTGCCCGCCTTTCCCTCCTTGAGTCTGCTT